>JARWIR010000262.1:0-65625 GCA_029959085.1 Nemophila menziesii | reverse complement strand
GTTCGTGACTCTTGCATTAAATTAGCTTTATATTATTCATAGTGTCATTAGACACGGGTTATACCTAGTATATATATATATATATATATATATATATATATATATATATATATATCACATTCCATAATATATACTTATGGTTTGTTATTAAAAAAATACAAAAAAAAGTACTAAAATATATAAAAAATGCAAAAAGAAGCAAAATAGAATAACATTTTGAGTTTTACGAAAATTCCCAAAACTTAGAGAACTCAAACTAATATAAAATTTGGATGTATTTCTCGGAAAGATTTTTTTCCAATGTTGGTTTGTAACACATGTATATTTCGCATGATTTTTAGTATTAAAATAGAATTGGCTATGTCAAAATTTAACAGGGACCAATAGTACAATTTTACCCTAGTCCTTGATTAGAGTTAATCCTCCATTTACACTTAACAAGTCTCTTGCAGGAGACCCATTGATACAAGCTTGTAGTTTTGTTTAGAGCATATGTAAAAATATAATCTAGGTAAAAAGTTTATTATCAGTTTAGGAGAGATATAATGATGTATCAGAATTTACCTGATGTGGTAAAAAGGGTAATAAAGGAAAGATGACGGGTAAATGACGGTTGTGGTTAGAGGGAATTAAAACTAGCCTTCTTGGGAATTAATCATTTTTTATTCTGAACTTAATGAGAAGATTTTTTTTAATCAAACCTTTATTCTTTGATTAAAAAAATAAATAAATTTTATAAAGTACAAAATATAAATATGTGAATTAACAATTTTTTTCTTTTTATTATTTACCACAAATAACATAATTTCATCTAATTTCATAATAAAAAATTAAAGAAAATGTGTGCTATGTAGTGTACCTACTAAAACAAATGGTGTCAGTTGTTTAATAAGAAATAACTTTATTTTACAAAAATGTCTCGTACACAATTGCTCATCCTAAAACTCCATAAATAAATCATACACTATCATTTTCTTCATATTATCCTCTAGAACACTTCTTTCTCCTTTCCTTTACTATTCTAAAACCACCAAACCACTCCTCATAGAGGTCTTGTGAATCTAATTCTTCAAATCCTATTGGGATTTCCCCTCTTCTATGTTATTTATTATATATTTCTATCACTATTGCTATTTTCTTTTTTGTCAGATCCTTAATCATGAAATTTTAATTAATTGGGTAAGTTTACTTTAATATATTTTTTCTTTCAATTATTATATTAATTTTTATTTGTTCTTTGTGATAACCTATTAAATTATATGTTCTTTTTTGTTTGTTAACTGAAATTTTATTATGCTATATATGATTTTCATTTACTATTTTTTGTTAATTTTAAAATTGAATAATTATATGGTTCTTAGATGCAATGACCATAAAATTAATATTATCATCCTCTTTTAGATTTATATTAATTTTTTAAACGTAGGTTAAATTAAATAGTTCAAGAAATTTTTTGATATAAAGAACCGTGTAATAGGACTTGAAAAGTTATGTTAAGAAATTTTTTAAATAAATGAATTATAAACAACATGAAAAGGAGTAATCTAGGTTTTCAATTCTAATAATAATATTGATATTAAATAGGTTTTCAATGTGCAGTTACTTTTATTGGGTGGAGGTGGCTATACTATAGGAAGTGTAGCTAGGTGCTGGTGCTGGTGCTATGAGGTATTTCTTTCACTTCTTTTCAACTTTTTTATGCACTAACAAGTCGAAATTATTGAATATGAATTGTTGTCCTTTAGTAATTTGAGCAGACAGGTGTGGCACTTCGGGTTGAGCTTGACAATGAGATGCCAGAGAATGAGTGTTACGAATACTATGGTCCAGAGTATAAACTCCATGTTCCTCCAAGTAACATGAAGAACAAAAACACTCGTGTCATGTTAGAAGAGTTTAAGGTGAACATCTTCGATTATCTCTCGAAGATTCAACATGCTCCAAGTGTTCAGTTTTAGTTCCAGGAGCGACCTCTTGAAACTCAACTCCATGAGGTTGGTTTGTAAACTTAATTTCTGCTTGTGGAAGTTGGATTGTTCAAACATGGGATAACCTAATTACTCTTGAATTTGATGAATAACTATTTCCTATCGATATTTTATTATGAAATTAAATTCTTAATATTGTGATAAAGTTATTCTATTTGTCTTATTTGGTGACAGATAGAATAACGTAATGAATTATATTGTTTATCTGCCTTTAAAAAAATCATTAAATTTAAGATAATGTAATACTTCTTCCATTATTTTCCTTTTTTCCTTTGATAAGTTAAGATATACAACTATGAACTGTAGTATTATGGCGGTAGTAGTGTTGTGAAACACAAAAATTAATCACTTATATCATTTATTCCTAGACTCTTGCATTTTGGGATGATATATTAATCCTAAGTTTATTGCGCTGTTAGGAAATGCTTGGAAAATATAATACCATAGTAAAGTAAACCTTATAAATCTCACTTAAAGTAAAGTAAAAATTTAAGATAAATGACAGTCTTGATCAAGTCACGAGGGGGTCAATCAAACAAAACCATGAACATGCCCCCGATCAGGTTAGGGATAAAAAATTCATGTGTTATTAAATATTATCCTTAACAATTGTAGTTGAGTTTTTGAGAATATTAACAACTAGGGAGACTAAAACAATAGTAATTCAAGTATGGTTATGGCTTTATACATATTTGGAAATAGTAAAAGCTAGCAATATTTTTTATTGTTTAATCAGTGTAATTACAAATTACAGACTATTTTTTTAAAATAAATTACATAAGAGGTTCTCTCATTCGGTTGCACTGGCAATTCATCATAATTGTATTGGCGATTATAGTTTTTATTTTTTATAGCTAAATTTTTTAGCACATATTTAGATAAAGATAGTGGAAAGATCTTATTGTTAAGTTACTAGTTGTTTAATATGTATTTCTAATTACTATTATCCATTATTATTGATCATTTATATAATACAATATTTTTTTCATTATTCTTTGTAATTAAATCATGCTCATGTCCACTATAGTATCACTTCGTTTTTGCTCAACTATCTTTTCTTACTCAAATTAAAAGTCCTCCTCATTTAACAGATTTAATCAGTTTATCCCTCATCTCCATTACCTTTTCAAAATAAATATTTTTGGTCCTTCTATTCCTACATATATTTCCCATAAGTTCTTATATCCAATTTTTATAGACAAATTCAGTAATCATATAAAGAAGTAAAATCAAATAAAATGACACGAAAATTAATGTTACACTAGCGGGGACACAAACAAAAATATTTTTCTCTCACCTTTGTTATTTTAACTAAATTAGTCTCTTAGTTTATCTTTCTTCTCACCCATTGTTCATGAATTCGTACAATTCATGATATTACACTGAAAAAAAATATCCAATATGGTTCGTGTCAAATATTAATATTGTAAGCTTCACTTCTAAACAAATTGACAATTTTTATTAATTTTTAATCTATAAACTACTAAAATAAACCTATATTTTTCACTATATTATGTGTTTTGTTACACCATTAAATGTGATTTTATAATGTTTCTCTCATCTCTTTATATATGTCATTACATATATGCATTGGTTTAATAATCGGTTGAGATGCACTCTTAACATAAAAAATTATCTTACACAGTACTAATGTCATTTAACTACATCTTAACATATATGTTTACAAATTATTTCAATTGAATCACATATTAATTGATTACCATTATTACTTCCATGTCAAAATAATCATTCTCGTAACTAAACGATTGCAAATTAAGAGCGTTGATATCAATGATGGAAATTTCACTACTGATGCCAAGTCGTCATGCTTAAGCTTATCAAGTCTAATTTACTAACATCTCTTTATATATGTCATAACATATATGCAGTCTTTTAATAATTGGTTGATTGTGACAAATTATGTTAACATAGTATTAAAGTTATTTGACTACATCTTAACATATATGTTTACAAATTATTTTAATTGAATCACATATGAATTGATCACTCATTATTACTTACATATTAAATAATCATTATCGTAATAAAACGATTGCAAGCTAAGAGCATAGATATCAATAATGGAAAGTTTACTACTAGGTCACGCCAATTCGACATGTTAAAGCTTATCATGTCCATGGTGTTTTAAATTATTCAATCCATCACAATCCTAGAGTGTGAGTTTTTAAGCAATGTATAACTAAATATGATATAACTTATCACTTTCTCGTATGTGAAATTATTAAGAGTCATCTGCAAAGTTTAAGAATTTGTAATTGTTTGTTGCTAATACCATATGGAGAGGTTCCAAGAAATATAAGTTTGGGTATGATGCATATATGCTATGATTCCATCTCTTCGACACGACACTAGTTTTTGTTAATTCACTTAGAGGATCGCGAAAAGACAATATATGATGAATTATGAATATAGGCAACTCCGACATACGATCAACCATACAATGAGTAGCTTTTTCGTCTTCCTTTTCATCACCAGACTTGCACCTTTCGATTTGAATACCTGTATTATGTATGTCTTTCATTCCAGAAAGTTTTAGAAATTGAGAAGGTTGATTTTGAGTGTAATTATATAATAATGTTGGAAAAATAAGGAATCTATATAAATAAAGTAGAAAACAACCCTCGATTTTTGTTAATGTAATTATAAACTGGGGTTACTATCCTTGATACACAGGAAGACAATTTAATATTTGGTAAAATACCAAATATTCTATGGTTTGACAAAGAATGAAATCCTTTTAGTTTTAAAAGGAACAAATATCTCATATACTTTATCTATTTATGATAATTCACCCCATCTATCATATATATCACTTCTCGCAATAAGAGAAATTTTTGGGTTGTTGCTTGGAGTCGAAACCCAACAATTCAATAAACATGAAGACCAAGAAATAGTCTAGTTGACTTGAGGTTCAAGTACTGGTATATTAAGAAATTAAGATACTTGTTAACCAATTAATACTCTCTCTATATATATAAAAATATATTTATATATGTATGTAAACTCCATGCTTTATAATTCTTTGTATTATATAACATCCCCACAAGGTGTGGGTGGGTATGTACCAGAGAGGTGTAAGGACCAACAAAGTGTGTAAGTGATACATTTGTGAGAAAACATAAAACTGATTCTTGTAGATTATAAAAGATGATTTTTCTTCTTGTTCAGTACTTTCTATATTCTAGTGACACGTTATGAACCTTTGTGGATATAGAAAAATCACCTAACAACCTAAATCTCGTGTCTCCTTAATTTTCCGTCATTATTTTTTGTGTATCATTCAATCTATAATTTTTCTCCCCAATAAGAAGGATACATAAAAGAATAAGGGAACAATTAATAACGTTCCATAACAGATAACAAAAGTCAACAATTGTGATGGTACTGGTCCAACTTTCCTTGAAAGACAATAGATCTCCTTGTTCATTTCCTTCAACCCTATTACTTGATGGCTTATGTCAATAATAAAGATATAACACCCCTATTCGCAGCACACCTATATCTCCTCCTATGTGGTCGTTTTGATCACCAATGAAATCGTTTCTCTCCCCTTATTATTTTGTTTCTCTCTCTTTTATTTCATGCCACATATGGTGACGCATATAAGTTGAAATAATGGTCAAGAAAATAGAGGTGATATATATAAATACTTATACATCAATAGCTTGACATATTTTTCCTTTTTTTACCTCTATGAATGCTAATTTTATGTATTGCGAATATTCAATCGACCTTTAAAGGTTTTTCCTCAATTAGACGAGATTCAATTAATAATTTAATTATATTTGATATTTATCTATTTTAATTGAAGAAATTGAATTTTAAGGGTTAAATTGATAAAATAATGGGTAATTGACCTCTAAGGTATTGGGGACAATTTTTATGGCCTACATGGAACATTTGGCTAGATTCCCTAAAAAGAAAAAATTACATAAAGACAATAAACAAAGTGGAAAATATTACAAAAAGACAAAAACAAGTTGACCACCGAGCCATTGAGTATCACTACTATTCATCTCTGACCACCACCGCCTCAGAGTACTCAAAGATTTCACTAAGTATCGAAAATATTCTGTGAGCGTCCAAATTTTATGTGAATATCGGAAAAATGCTTGAAGTCTACTATTCAAAAACACTAAGTACTCATCAAAAAACACTGACTAGTCATAAAAAAACACAACAAAAACACTGAGTACTTGACAAAAAAAAAGACCAAGTAGTCATAAAATTACACAACAAAACACTGAATACTAAAAAAAATATTAAATACTCAACAACAAACACAGAGTAGTCCTACAAAAACACTATATTACATGAAAATAGAAATTAAAATGGCTGCAGAAAGTGACAAGAGATCATGGTTAAGCTTTTTGGCTCTTGAACTTGAATTCGGTGCATACGGGGTAATAGCGTAGTTGAATTTAGATCCTACTTTGGCCGGTGAGAATCGAATGATGAAGCTGAATGTACTTGATGAATTTCGACTACATTCCTATGAAAATGCGAAGCTTTACAAAGAAAACACGAAGAGGTGGCATGATAATCGCATCCGCGCAAAGACATTTGAAGTGGGACAGAGGGTCCTAAAATACAACTCCAAGTTCAGCAATTATCCGGGAAAGTTAAGATCGAAGTGGTCTGGTCCTTACGTTGTGAACAAAGTTACGCCTCATGGAGCTATAGAGATTGAGCATCCAACTGAAAACCGTACCTTTATGGTGAATGGTCATCGTCTGAAAATTTATCACTGAGGCGAGGATACTAATCAAATGGTGGATCAACATCTTGGGGAAGTCATGTATCTCCTTGAAGCTGAATAGTTGCGAGAGGTAACCCGTCGAGCTTAACGACGTTAAACAAAAGCCAGTTCATTGTATATTAGTTTATTGCTTTATGTTTTATAATTCCTAGTGTATAATTCTAAGTTAGTTTCGAGTTTTAGTGTCTACTTTTAAAGAAATGAAAAAGGTAGTGCGTGAATGGTGCAGGAATTGAGTTTGGGGTGCCAAGGAACAAAAAGGAAAAAGTCTGCTGCTCTGCCCGGCTAGCCGGCCAGACCACCGGCATGCCGGTGGAGCAGAAACACGTGCCCACGGGATTAAGGATCGGGTTGTTTTCCGAGAGGTAGAGAAAATTTGACGTATCGCACCGGCATGCCTCCGATATTTCCGGTATCCCGGCAAGATGGAAAACTCGTGCCCTCGGGTAGCTCGCCTCGTGTATTTTGACGGAGTTCGCCCCTAGACAAAAAGTAGCACGGACATGCCATTGAACAGAAAACACGTGGCCTTGGGTAGAGACTCGGGTTCAAGGCAGAATTTTATGACAAGGCACACGTCCAGCACCGGTATGACGACCATTATCTCCGGTATGCCGGCCCACATGTTGTTTGGAAGAGTTTGTTGCCTGATACACTTCTTACCTTATCAAGAGCAAACCCTAGCCTCTCCCATACTAATTTTCCGACTCCCAATCTTATAAATAGACCTTGAAGCTTGATTAAACCTCTACAACAAACAAAATAACATCAATAGTTCTCTCTTCCACCCTCCATAAACACATCCTCTTCATCAAATTCATAACAATACACCATTAAACACCATCAATATCATCAAGCATTCAAGAATTCTTCAAGACTCATCAAGAAACCTTCTTCCTTCCTCTAATCCAAGCAAGAAACTCAAGCTACACCAAGTTCTCTGAACTTAATTCTGTCCTTGGTATAACTTGAGTTTGGGGTCAAATCAACCATGACAAACAGAACATATGCTATGGATTATAAGAGGATGTGTTTTATCCTAGGGAAGAACAAAAGTTTGCCTGGTTCTACAATTGAAAAGGCCATCAATCTTGATGAGCCTAGTAAAGATAAACAAAAAGAAGAGGCGCCTGCACAACCACTACACAAGAAATTAACAGCTAGGATGAGGGTATCGTCAAAGCCTAAAGAAAAGACACAAATTCAAGATCAAGGTTCTTCTTCCTCCTCTCAGAATAATTCTTGTATACCCCCATGGGCTATCAAATTGAAACATTAAGTCGAGCTTTTAAAAGAAGAAAACAGAGCACTTTGGGTGGAAGTTACACAGATTGAGTCAACATTGAAGAGGTAACTACGAACATGGATATTGATAATTATTCTTCGGAGGAGGAGGAGGACATGATGGATCTTTATGGCTAGGTACCCCCGTTCTAATTCTTCTTCTTGATTGATGGTAGACACTAGTTAGGTAGTTTGTTTAATTTTATTGCTTTATTGAGTCTTTTTCGAGTCATGGGGACATGATTCATTTTTTATTTTGGGTGTGGTTCGTTGTCTCATCCCAATTTTTTGTGATTTACACGCTTTCAATAAAATTATTATTAGGGTTGCGTTGACTGTAGAGTATTTTAAATTCCCACATCAAGCATTCTTTTAATGAATTTATGATAGAAAATAGTTGAAAATCATAAATAATTCTTAAAGATTCAAAAAATTGCATTTTTTGATAGGCAAGTAAATATTTGCGTCTATGATTTTTTTCATTGTTCGAAACACTGAATTTTTTGTTTTAACAATGAAATCTTTGTTCCAAAAAATGAATTTCTCATTCCAAACAATAAAATTCTTGTATGTAGAATAGTTTCGATATTTTATAAGAATGAATTCCTTTTTCGGGAAAAATAATTTATTTTTCAAAATAAATAATTCATTGTTCGAAACAATTAATTCATTGTTCGAAAAGTAAAAATCGATAATTAAATTATTAAATACACCTAAAATGATGTCTCCAACCTAGATCAAATCATCACAAATAGGGAGATATCAGAGATAGTGGTGGAGCTTGTGGTTTTCTGTGCAAATCTGCCGAGAAAGAAAGTGGGAGGGGTGGGTTTTTTATTTCTAAACCTAATGGGAGGAGAGGGTGGTTTTATGGTGTTTTTTTAGTTGGATTCTAATTACTTAGTTAAGATGGGCCTTTAATTGAAAAACCAATATTGTTAGGACCTTTAAACCTATAGTATAATTAGCTTACACTAGCCAAGAAAACGTATAGTATAATTTTTCAAAAAAGGCTAGCGTGTAACTATAAAAGCTAGCAAGAGTATATGAAAGTGTAATTCTAAAAGACGGTAAGTGAGACACATTTCCAAAAAAGTGCATACTTAGACCAAAAATATATATATAAAAGTAAATACATAAATATCATTCTGAACATGAGCTTAGCAATTGAAAGTTCATAATTATGCAAAAATTAACCATTAAAACAGTAGTGTTTAATATCCTTTAAACAAGAAAAAAAGAGGTAATGAAACTTAGTTGAACAAGTAACTAAAATTTAAAGACGTGGAACTTTAAAACATATCCTACTATACTCCTCAAGCCATCACTCTTCTTCACAAGAACCCTCTCATTTCTCAATCTTTTCACGTATTTCTTTTTGGCTAGAAGCTTCCTCTTTCACTTTTTCTATTTGAACCTCAATTTGTCCAAGGACAAAAGAGCCATCAATAACTCCTTTATTAAAGAAAAACAAACAAAATAAGAGATTTATTTCAATTGAAAATATTCATTCTCAAATTAGGATGTTTGTATACCATATTCAATAGCTTCTATAACAAAGTCCGGAGAATTATCTAGCTCTTGGATCATGTGAATCTTCCTAGATATTTCATCTAGCTTTGATCTCTTTTTAAGAACAGGTTCCTTCATTTTGCTTACTTTCAACTCTACCAACTTTGAAACTTCCGCCTCAACCTTCAAGGTACAAAATCATACACGTCTTTTAATTTTAATTATGATCCTGTTTAAAAATTCACATCCTAAATAAGTCACATAATTAATGAATTCAACCAGAAAGAATGTTGGGTTGTGTTATTTTGTCCTTTCAAGCAGACATTACAAGTTAAATGGCTTGTATAGAATAATATATGGTATATCCATACATTTAATCCCACAATACATTTTTTTTATTGATGTACACACATTAATTACTTATATGGTTAAATATTAGAGAAGGAGATAAAAGAAATTAATAGTTTGAACCTCAGTTGCAAGTGTACTAATAGTAGTATCCTTGACATCTCTATGGATGTGCTCGACTCCAATTTATTCTCTTTAACCTTTTCAACAGCATATGTAGTAATCTTTAGTTGGCATTCCCCGGTCCTTAGGCTGCATATCTATCATAACCAAGACTAGTCTGGAGTAGGTACATAGCTTCAAATCATCATAATAAAATACCTATTAATTAATAATTTCATAATAAGTTAAAAGTTAAAAGTGAAAAGTTCTTACTTGTTGAAAAGTGAGTGAATATTTAAATCATTCTCCCTTAACTTTGGACCCATGACATACCCTTTCGCTGAAAGCAATTACTACAAGAAATAGTATTTTAGCGGCGAAAAAATTAAAACTAAAAAACTTAATTTTGCCGCTAATACTCGTTATTTGTCGTCTCTATAAGTTCGTCGCTAAAGATATCCTTAATAGCAAATTATTTGTTTTTGTCTCTATTAACTTTTTCTTTAGCGGCAAATATTGCCGCTAAAATTATAATTAGAGACCATTTTGGTTTTTAAAAATATCATTAGAGCCCATTTTAGTTGTTGCCGCAATAGATTCGCCACTAATGCTACTATTTCTTGTAGTGAATTACAACTCAACAATCACATAAGCAAATAACACTTATTACTTCTACAAAGAATCAGTGTGATGAAGAATACAATTGAATTTGTGAATTGAACCTACAAGCTTGCTTCTTTGAAGTTGATATGAACAAGTAAATATCAACCAATCTAAGCAGTAAATATTTAGCTATATCTTGTTCACCAAGAATTTCACACGTATTCTCCAGATACTATACTGATAAAGGACATTAACGTCCATATGCCTATTGTAAAATGAGTACAGAAGAGAAGAGTCTTCAATAAACAAAAATAGTAACTGAAATTCTAAAAAATTGATTAGGGCAAAAAAAATTGGTGGTTTTGCCTGGTGGAAGTGTGGTAAGGCTAGTGTTTCGAAGTGGCCTCATTGAGGCCACTCCTAAAATAGAAGCAAGCAAAACGAATATTACTCATTGTTCTTTTCTTCTTCTGCCACGATATAATTTGGCCTTCTTATGCATCGTGTTTCCCTATTGTGCTTTGGTGAAAGCATGGCAGAACAGCGGAGAAAATAAGGATTTTGTCGTGGTTGTTAGTTACCTGGAAGTAGTAGCGATATGGTGGCAGATACGGTCGTAGCGTTGAGTTCCATGTGATTCTAAGCCAGAGAGAACTAGTCATTAAGGGTTTAAAAAAATTTATGGTAAAAAAAACATATACTTAGTTAAAAACAACCTATAATAATTCATTTTATATCTATACTATCTTCATTAAAAATATTATTTTATTCCTAATATAATATTTACTTTTTTATATTAAACAAATAATAGGACATCTCCACCAATTATCATTATCACCTCCACCACTATCACCACCTCCATCACCTTATAATAAAATTCGACCACCGCTACAGCCACCACTATACCACCACCAACAACAACAACTATTTCATCACACACGCGCATCCGTGGAAAAAAAATTAAAAAAAATCATAAATAATTCTTAAAGATTCAAAAAATTGCATTTTTTGACAGGCAAATCAATATTTACGTCTCTGTTTTTTTTCATTGTTTGAAACACTGAATTTTTTGTTTTTAACAATGAAATCTTTGTTCCAAAAAAATAAATTTCTCATTCCAAACGATAAAATTCATGTATGCAGAATAGTTTCGATATTTTATAAGAATGAATTCCCTGTTCGGGAAAAATAATTTATTGTTCAAAATAAATAATTCATTGTTCGAAACAATTAATTTATTGTTCGAAACAATTAATTTATTGTTCGAAACATGAATTTCATAAAAAATCAAAATAATTCAAAAAAAATTATGAAC
Organism: Nemophila menziesii; assembly: GCA_029959085.1. NCBI lineage: Eukaryota > Viridiplantae > Streptophyta > Magnoliopsida > Boraginales > Hydrophyllaceae > Nemophila > Nemophila menziesii. The sequence continues at coordinate 53,693 of JARWIR010000262.1, read as the reverse complement.
GTAAATATTAATTTATCTTGTCTAAAAATGCAATTTCTTTTATTTTTCTGTTTTTTATAATTAGTCATGATAATTTTTTTAAAATTTCAGACACGCACGTGTCATGGAATAGTAGGTGGTGGGGGTAGTGGTTGTGGTTGTGCTGGTGGTTGTGGTTGTGGTGGTAGTAAAAGGTTAGTGGTGGTAGTTGTAGTGGTGGTGGAGGTGGTAGTAATAGGGTGTTAAATTTTTTATATAAATAATTAAATTATCTCAAATATCATATAATGGTATTTTTGACCAATGATATTTTTAATAAATAATTTTATTAGTGGTTGGTTTTTAACAAATAATTTTTTCAACAGATTGTGCTTAAATAATGTTTCTTCTTTTATAAATGATAAAAATATAAAAAATAGGACTTTTTTATTTTGTTTTATTACTTGTTATATAAAAGTATGTTACTATTATGGTTAAAAGGTTTATAATTAGAAGAAAGATTTAATTTACCTAATTTTAAAAAAGAGATTATCATTTAGCCCTAATTTTAGAATTATTCTTTTTTTATTTCTTTATATTATAGGATAATATTTTATTTTTTAAAATATCTTAACTAATCTCATAATTTCAATATATAATATAATAAAAAATATAAAAGTATTTTTATTTGAAATTATCTTTATGTTAATCCAAAACAAAAGCTTCATGAATCATTGCATAAACAAAGTATGAACATATTTTTCATATACTATTGGTTAGGGAATCCCTTATTTGGATTCACATAATAATAAAAACAAAATTGTCAAAAATTATAATTATAAATAAAAATTATTTTTATACCTTTTTATATTATATAAAATATTACGTATTAAAATTATAAAATTATTTAAAATTTTTGGCGATAACTTTCGTCAAGAAAAAAAGGCTAATGCATGATTAGATGGGATTCAGAAAGCGTTGCAAATTTCTTATAATGCCTAACTCAATAAATTAGAGTTAAGATTTAGTAAAGAGTTAGATAGTTCATTTGAGCAAGAGGAGGTACACTAGTTTGAGCTTCCAATAACTAATTGGATAAAATCTAGAGATAGAATTACGTGTTTCTATCACTTATCCACATTGTTGAAAGAAAGCAGTTTAAATCATCTGAGTATAAAATTACAATCATGTGTGTATTGAAGACAACATTGAGCAGAAAACTTGGGTCAAAGATTTCTTTGAGAATCTATATGCACTTGGTAATGCTACATCAAGATACTTCTCTTTACCACATTTTACACTCCTTGATTCAAGTTCGGTGCGTTAAAGAGACTATATTGGAAGATAAAGTTCAAAGTGTGGTATTTAAGATGCAATCTCACACGGTACTTGTCATGGCAGCATTACATCAAGGTTGACCTAGAAAAAGCTTAAGACAAGATAAGATGGGGTTGCATCCAAGTTTTATTACTTGTATTGATTAGGCGATATGGATATCAATCACATTATCAGGCATGTAAGATCATGAGTTGAGTGTTCTTTGGCATAGGCAACCCCTTTCCCCCTTTAAACCATAAAAAGGAATATAATAAATATATATTATTTCTCCATACTATAATTGTTATATATATAAAGAGATTGGAACTTCTCATCCAACAACGTGTTTCTTCTGGTTCTTGGCTGTCACTTCGGATTTGCTCAGGGGGTTAATGATTTCTCATGTTTTCAGATGATTAATTTTGTTTGTGGAAGCTTAACCTAATCAACTTTATCTTTTGTAGGAAACTATGAGTGTTTTTGTCTAGGAGCGGGACAAACGATTAGTAAGGAAAAATCGCTAATCTATTTTTAATAAATATGAGTGAAGACGTAGAGAAGTGCATCACCAACCAAAGTGGATTTTATCATAGTGAAGAGCTTGGGAAATATCTCAAGGTCCTTATACTCTTTGGTCGGAAACTTTGTGGCTTATATGGATATTTGATTAATGTACTACATTCAAAGCTAGCGGGTTAGAAGGGAAGATAATATCATTTGCAGAGTGTATTACTCTTACATAGTCCGTTCTTAGCGCAATGCCCATGTACATCATGCAAATGGAGAATTATCGAATTACATCTACTAAGAGATAGACCGGATTTGTCGGGATTTTATATGGGGATCATTGATGAGCAAAGGAGAATGCACTGGATTGGGTGGAAGAGCCTTTGTAAACATAATTATGAGCGGGTTTTGGATATGAGGAAGGCAGAAGACATGAATAAAAGCCTTCTTTAGAAACTTTGATGGAAACTCGTTCATGATGAATCGATCTTATGGCCAAAATATCTATGCTAGATGTGTTTCAAGATAAAATTACTTCAATTTGAACCAAGTAAAAGTACTCCCACATTTGTAGAGGCATTGTCAAAAGAGTTTTTATTGTGAGGCGAGAATGCCAATAGGTAAAACAAAACAGGAAAATCATGGCGTTCTAGTTAGACATTTGTATAGGTGAGGCTTCTTTGATTATCTTTACCCTTCAACCAATTGGTAAGAGTGTTAGTGACTATGTTAGGAAGGACGGGTCTTGGAAATGGGGATTGTTTTAGAACTTACTCTTGGTTACCAAACTCCTCGAGATTACAGGGATGGCCTCGGATAGTGGTATCAAATCGGAGGACTATCTATCTTGGAAGAATTAACCAAATCGGATTTATAAAGTCAAATTAGGGTTTTGGATTGAGTCGGCTCTATCCATTATACATGAGGTGGAATGGGAGATCGTGTGGAAGTTATGTTGTCCACAAATATAACAGTCTTACTCTGGAGGAATATTGACAATTGGCTAGCTACTCAGATTTATGAAAACGAGGAGTCGAAACCTAGGTAACATTTTTGTCTTGTGGTGGTAGCAAGGAGAACACTCTAAAATTATTTATGGGATTCCTAAGATGTTAGAAGTTTTTGGAAGGCTTAATAAATAAATAGCATGTGCTCGTCAAAATATTTGTGGAAATTTATGCTCTAAGCTAGAGATGTATTAGCAAGGACTAGGAGGTCAAGTTAGCGAATTGGAAATGCTGGTACTAGTTTGAATAGCACAAGATATGAACATGTATATAGGTAAGTGGTATGGAGGGCATTAATGGTCATATTGATACAAATGGACTAATTTAACTAGGATATGTGAGATCTAATGCCTCAACTTTAGACTGCAAATGGTCATTAGTTTAAAAGTTCCTGGTCAAGCAATTTTAACCCATACAATTATCATTTTAGGTTGTGATACCTTGACTTCTAAAATGTATGGTAGAATTAAGTGGACTCATCTTAGGAAGCACTGGAATTGTACCTTTTCATCTGTCTCCGATATACTGGCTTTTGAGTGGTGGGTATTTAATTTATCAAGTAAATGGCTATTCACTGGTATTCCTTGGAATTTCTTCTTAAGGTGCTAATTTTTATGTATTGGTTGTCGAAATTATTGAATTAATGATGTTTTAATTTATTAATTCATTCATGCTCTTGGGAGAAGTGGGAAAAAAATTATTTGTCTTCTAATAGTCCCACCTTAAAATTTGAGAAGAAATTGTTGTAATTACTAAAATTGATTAATTTTATTTTATTAATGCTTTCTTTCTCTTGGGAATAGTGGAAAAAACTTTTTATGTGTTAAAAAGTCTCACCTAGAAAATGGAGAAGAAAATAAAAGACAAACCGACAAAGATTGATGGCTATTCAATTCGGCATTTACAGGAGTTACAAATTTGGTAAAAAACGGCTAGCTTCAATGAGCATTGAAGAGGCAGCTATATGACGGTTCTTTGTCTCGTCATTTTCTCTATAAATTGTGACTTTGTCACTTGCATTTTTTGAGAAGAAGAAAAATTAATTCTAGAGAGAATGGAAAAATTATTTTAGAGAGAACGGAAAATTATTCTAGAGAGAATAGGAAAAATAATTCTAGGGAGAAATAATATTATTTTAGAGAGAAAGAAATTTATTATAGAGAGGATAGAAAATTATTCTAGAAACTCAAAAAATGAAACACTCTCTTCTCAATGATTAGTCAAATCTTCTTTGACATAGAGATTAGAGTAAAAGAGTGATATGTTTGTTGGAGATACACCCGGAATATCTTTTTCAATGCTGCATGTTTTTGTGTAGTCGTATCTAGAATATTTTTTGAATATTTTCATGTAGGTTCTTTTCCCATTTATTTTAATAGTTTTTGTATTACGGTTTTCGGGATACCTTTATATTCTAATTTTCTATTGTATTGTAGTTGTAGTATTACATTATTTTGAAATATTTTTATATGAAAACAATTTTACTTTATTAGTAATATTGTTAGTTTTTACCAACAATTTGAAAAAGATATTTTTTCAATATCACTGGTTGTAAAATTGTTTTTCTATTTCGGCTGTTGTTTCATCCTTGAAGCAAAAGCCTTTCCCAACGTGACTATGTTGTATTTTTTCAATGGTTCCAACTACAAACGTTATGCACAAAAGCCACTAATATGCCTTGAACAACATGAACTAGACATTCCCGTTCTCGTGGTACTCCTTGACATTGAGGCCAATGGGGAATATACCAAAGAACTACATGCTAGGTTTCTGCTCTCAATGTTGGGATCAAAAAAGCTAATTTGGTGGTTAGGGGATGGATCTTTCATAATGTGACGAACCCCACCTTTTATCTATGTGCCGTTGAGAAGTCAACAAAGACTATCTCTAAAACGTTTTAGAAAAGGAACGAGGGTGTTGATTCTGATAAGAAGTAATTTGTCACCGGGAAATTAGCCAACAAGATCTAATTAGTCCCATACAAGTTGAAAAGTGAATCGAATCAGGGATAACTCCTTGTTTTTCCACCTTCATGTAAGTTTAAGGATTACTTTGACTCCTACTTTCTTATAAAACCACACTTTGACTCTTGTTACACTACCTATCATTCAAAAACATGATTATACATCATTTGGATGTTAAATCAACATGTGAATGAAGATCTATATGGAGCAACTTGAAGGGTTGGTGGTTTTAGGTTAAGGGGATAAAGTAGGAAAACTTATGAAATTGTTTTGTGTTTTTAAACAACCACCTTGCTAATAATATTGTATCTCAATAAAAGATGGATATTGTTTTACACTTTTTTGCAATATGTGTATAACATGATCCACTTTTGATACTTTCATTCATGGGACTTACATCTTTTATTCTTCTATTTGCGAATAAAAGATGTGGGGAAAGCTGATCATAAAGATAAAATTCATTAGAGTAAAAAATATACTAGTATTTTATGATTAAGAGAATTGTAGGGGGTGTACTCCTTAATAAATATGAATTAATTATAAGGATTTTGATGTTCTTAATGAACTATAGTTAACTTGGTATTTTCCATATTGTAAAGAGACTCAAGTGGTGATAATTGGGTTATTATTTATCATTTAATAAAGTACGAGAAAGGTACTATTGATCTAGATTTGTGTTTTAAAATGAATTTTGTAGTTCTTGAAAGATTTTTGTTACGCAAACTGGGTCACATATAAATGATGAAATAAATGGTTGATTTCTTTACTAAAAAACTTAACAGGGAGAGTAATCCTGGGAATGTTGAGTGAGAGGACTAGAACCCATTAATGGGGAACCTATGACTAATAATTCTTTATGATGCATTAACTTCCTATATATATAGTGTAAATTTTTCATACATGGGAAAATTAAAACTTAATGAATTCATAGTCATGCGTGGTGGTCCTATTGAGATGGACTTGATGAATTCATTGTTGAGGTTGTGTTATACTTCTAAAACATAATGAATTCATAGCCATGTGTGGTAGTCCTATCGAGACGGACTTGATAAATTCACCGTTGAGGTTGTTGTATATTTATCAAACTTAATGAATTCATAGCCATGTGTGGTAGTCCTATCGAGACGGACTTGATGAATTCGCCGTTAAGGTTGTTTGTATATTGCTCATACTTAATGAATTCATAGCCATGTGTGGCGGACCTATTGAGATAGAGTTGATGAATTCACCGTTGAGATTGTTGTATATTGATCATAATATGACTTTAAGGAGACGTACTTGATGTTTCCAAGAGATGATTTTAGACTCACCACAAATTCATAGCCCGTAAGGGTGGTCCTAAAGACAAAGGTCTTGATGAATTCGCGAGACACGTAATGGGACTGAGCTTTATTTCTTTTAATGATCTCGAAATCTGAGAGAGGTCGGGTAATGAGGCTAGACGCTCTTGGAGCTCACTTATGTGTAAGGAAAGGATGATGATTGAGGAATTTGTAAATATCAGCCGGGTAGAGTAAGTGCCCGTTTGGAAGTGCTTTTTTGGAGAAGCACTTAAAAGTGCTTTTAGCATTTTAAAAGTTTTTTTGACTTTGAAAAGCACTTTTTTGAGAAGCACCAAATAGGTGCTTCTTAAAAAAAGCACTTAAAATAATTTTAGATTTCAAAATTATTTTTAATAATTTTTTAAAATTTTGAATTTTATTCTAAAAGCGCTTTTTTACTCTAAAATAAGCACTTCCAAACGGGCCCTAAGTGTTGTAAGGGTCTCAATAAAAAATTGTCAAGTTCAAGAGTACGCTCACTCGATATGTTTTTGGTGGTTGCCTCACTTCACTACGTGTCAATTCAAATCGAAAGATAAGCCACTTAAGTACAATTCACCCAAATGTTGGTATTTATGGAAACCTATTCACCTTCTCTCCCACAAAACCTCAGTGGGGGATTGTTGATCTATTAAATGGATGATGATTAAATTTATTAATTCTTTCATTCTCTTGGGAGAAGTGGGAAAAAAACTATTTGTGTTCCAATAGTCTCACCTTAATATTTGAGAAAAAAGTGTTGTAATTACTAAAATTGATTAATTTTATTTTATTAATGCTTTCTTTATCTTGGGAGTAGTGGAAAAAACTTTTTATGTGTTAAAAAATCTCACCTATAAAATGGAGAAGAAAATAAAAGACAAACTGACAAAGATTGATGGCTCTTCAATTCGGCAGTTACAGGAGTTACAAGACATGGTAAAAATAACGGCTAGCTTTAATGTGTTTTGAAAAGGCATTTATATGACAGTTTTTTTGTCTTGTCATTTTCTCTATAAATTGTGACTTTGTCCCTTGCATTTTTAGAGAAGAAGAAAAATTAATTCTAGAGAGAATGGAAAAATTATTCTATAGAGAATATGAAAAATTATTCTAAGGAGAAAGAATATTATTCTAGAGAGAAAGCTATTTATTCTAGAGAGAATAAAAAATTATTCAAAAAATGAAACACACTCTTCTCAGTGATTAGTCAAATATTCTTTGACATGGAGATTAGAGGAAAAGAGGGATACGATTGTTGGAGATACTGGTACTCCCAGAATATCTTTTTCAACGCTGCACGTTTTTGTGTATTCATATCTAGAATATTTTTTGAATATTTCCATGTAAGTTCTTTTCCTATTTCTTGTAATAGTTGTTGTATTACGGGTTTTGGGATACCTTTATATTCCAATTTTCTATTGTATTGTAGTTGTAGTATTACATTCTTTCGAAATATATTTATATGAAAACAATTTTTACTTTATCAGTGATATTGTTAGTTTTTACCAACATTGGTTAGAGAAGAACGACTGTATTTTTAATAGACAAAATCCTCTGAATGATTCGGTAATTGTTAAAATAGCAAAAGCACTATCAATTCACTTTGTGAGGGTGTGAAATAATTACCTGATAGGATTTTGAATCGTAAGGAACATGTTGAGATGGTAAGTTAGGGTAAACCTGCCCAAGGTTGGAAACTAAATATTGATAGTGGTTTTAAACATAGATCGTGAACTAGAGGAGAGGGTTTTAATACGTGACGAGGAGGATACCAGGATGAGGGGATTCTCTATGAAGGATAGTTGTGGATCTTTGACAATTAAGGAAAAGTGGTGCTTCATGAGGGACCTAAGATGGGTGAGAAGTTGAAAGTGGTGGGTTTATGCACGTAGGTGGATCCACACGAGGTAATCAGTCTTCATCGCAAGTGGATCGAGGCAAAGGTCTCGGTGTATATTGGAATGAGGAGATTTGGGATGTTTTAGCAAGAGATAAGTTTTTCCAAGTCACCAGTATATTTAGGGAAGCAAACATATGCATGGATTACCTAGAGCAAGAATAGAATTACCAGTCATCTGTCTGCACCTTATTGTGACCCCCTAGTTGGGATATGGAGGTATATCAAGCGCGATATAAATGGTTGGAAAATGCCGAGAGTGGTTTATAGCCCCCAGTTTAGGGGTGACTATGTATTACATGCAACAAAAAAGTACAAGATTTTATGGGATTTTTAATCTAGTCTTTTACCAAATTTACTAATCATTTAAAATAAATTTGAAAACAACATGCCATAATTAGTCATTAAATGTGTGGTTTTAGTTCCATTTAGGTCAAAATTCCAATTTTTTCGGTATTAACTATATCTATGCTGGATAAGGACAAAAAATAATCTGAGAATTCTAGGCATACTTATTGTGGAGCTTTTATTATGAAAGGAATTTAACACTCCCTTTCCAATCATCCCACAAAGACCGAACAAGAGAATATAGAGAACCGCCAGACAGAAAACTAAAACCCAATATTTGTTTATCTTTAAAGATAGAAATAAATAAAGATATACATTCTCTTATTTAATGTTCTTTGCGTATTCCTCTTTTCATTTGTATTTGTATTGCTTATATCATCCCAAAGTTTGAATTAAAAAGTATACAATCTAATAGCCCAAACAATTTTTTTAATGATAAAAAATAAAACATATTAATAACAAAGATTACATAAAAAGGGGTGCATACCACACCTCATATTAGAAACTAGAAAACATGCAAGTTATAAAACAACGGGAAAATCGGAAAATTACAACACTATGTAAACCAAATTTTATGCAATTCACCGAACTAGTAATTTTCCAAATGATTTCCAAACTAACAAACGAGAAACAATTATCCAAATATTCGCTGAACCGCAGAACCACAAAGTAATTGCCAAATCAACATAAACACCACAAAGTAGGTAACAAGTAGAACCTAAATGAACAATACACTAAAGATTGCATCACCAAAAAGGGTGATTCGAGCACCATATTAAAGGGTGTAAAGGTGGAAATGGGTAACTAAACTAGATGGATCTTGGTAGAGTATAAAGCACATAGTATCCTTAATAAACAAGGTGCTCTCCATAAAACCAAATTATCGCAAACTACTTCCCATCAACAAGGCATAACAACCACAAACTCACTGAACTACTAGAAACATGATGTATTGAAAAATGGGGGAATGCCAAGACACTTAATATACAACCCCCCCCCCCCCCCCAACCAAGAAAACAACGAGTCAATGAAATGAAGCTTCTATCGAGTAATAAACATGTCTAGTAAGGAAAAATACGTCATGAAAAGGCCAAATGTCATACAAGTGAACGATAAACTCTCATAGAAATGGACCTAATGAACAACAAAAACGAGTTAACAATCTAGATTTTTTATTTCTAATGCACTCAAAAACCTCGAACACCTATAAGAAGCATCCTAAGAGCTCCAAAATCCCACTCCACATGAGGAAACATTGGGACAAACTATATAACACAAAACAACAAGGATACTTGTGAAGTAGCTCGAATAGCATGAAACTGGGACCAAAAGGAAAAAAACAAGGATTAAAACTAGTTCATGAGAAAAGGATATGAAAACAGATAAAAACTCCCAAAAAATGATAAAGCAACAGTTTCCCATCCTTTACATTAGACAAGGCTACACCAGCAATAACACAGCTCGACCTGAACCCATAAGTGAAGCCCAATCCGTACAACATTTGGATAGTCCCATCTGAGTAATACAAGGAAAAGGTCAAACCAAACTTCCAATGTGACCTACCAAATATACCAAAGATGTAAACCATTACACAATAACCATAACCATAACCCATGTTCATCGATACATTAAAGATGGACAAAAACAAAGAAATAGCAACAATTCAAGTCAGATGAGGTAGCAAAATAATTCTAGCAAAGTTTTCAGACCGCCGGTGAGTATAGACAAGAAAATCCAGTAGGAACATGGAAAAATGTTGAGGTTGAAAAAATAACAATCCCCGAGAGATGAAGATTATAAGAAATCTTACGCTCATGGAGTTCAAAAGGAACTTATACTCAAAGAAATCCATGTTTGAGACGTAGGATACTCTCTCAAGTAAAAATCAACCAAGACAAATTTCCCATAATACGTATGGCCAATTAACATGAGAAGTTGTGGGAATATAATATCAAAGGGAGGCATATCTCTGTTTCTCTTGCAAATCTTAAAATAGATCGGGTATAAGAGAAAGGGGGTAGGGAGATGGGGAAGTCAAACTAAAGATAAAAAAGAGGTAAAACAAAGGTAAAGACGACAACGGTTGGGAGGTTAAAATTTAAACTTTTAGAAAAAATGGGAAAACTACTAACTGAGCCTTGCCAGATTTAAGCTAAATAATTTAGATGATATAATAGAATTGTATATTATAAGTTTTTACATGTTTGTTTTTAATCCAAAGAATTTACTTAGATATAATAGAATTGTAAATTAAAAGTTCTTAGCATATTAATTTATGTATAATTTGGATTTAGGTCATTAATGGAAGGAAGAGACGAGACAAGGAATAAAATTTACCTTCATTTGTTTGTTTAATTTGTTCAATAAATGACTTTATCAAAATAGCGGAAAATAAGAGTATAAAAAGGTCAACCGATACCTACTCAGTTAATGAGACTTACCAGAATCCTCGTTAAATTTTTGATAAGGAATGACGACCGGTTGTCTGGTAGTATATTACACCTGAAGATCCTAGTTATAAGATATGCCTTTACATATCTATTTCTAGAAACATACCTAATAGAGATAATAAACTCCCTAATTCTACACATATGAATTATAGCTCTCTAGTTAGATACAGGTATCGAGATCAGGCCTTAGGGAATATCAAGGCAATCTTTGTGAATCATTAGCGACCTAATACTGAAGCGGTCATCCGCAACACAAGCTTTAAAAAATGTTGTTTTCTCCCCGGGCCCCATGGGGTCCCTACTATAAAGGGAAACCCTATCCGAAAAAGTTAAGACTCCTTACTCATACTTTTCAACGATCAAAATTATTGTAGGTTCATTCTCAGAAGAGAAAGAGACGTAACTGAAAATATTAAGATCTGTCGAGTAAGAGGGTGGTCAACTAGGTCGAAAAACATCCTCAAATTCCCTAGTTTTAGAGTCATGTAGTTTGGCTTTTCGGAACATCTCTCAGTCAAATCCAATATTTTCTTTTATCAAGTTATCCATTAGAAGTAGAATTTCTTAGGTAACACAAATTATTCCCTCAAATAGACACTTCATCCTTGAAATCCTAATATTTCAAAACTAATTCAAAATCCAATCCACCAAACCCTTCCTATCCATATTCAGTTTGTTCCTCCATAGATGACTTCCAAAAACCAACCCTCAACCTCACACAACTCTGGTTGAGCGAGACATGTTGCTTTAAATAAATAAAACACACCTTAATACTGCGTGGAATTTCCAGAAAGATGTGATCCACTGTCTCAACTAGGTAGTTGTTGGATTTGCATCCCAGAGATGGAGCCACTCTCTTTTAAACAATGTTTCCCTACAAGGAATAACATTGTTAGCGAATTTCCAATGTAATGCTTTGATCTTCTTGGTGTCTTGGGATATGCCAGACCGTTTTCCTAAAACTTTGGGTTTTTTGAATCCGAATACGAGGGTTCCTTGAAGCTTTGAGTTATTAGGGAGAGAATAACATGGTAACCAGATTAGGTCGTATAATTTTCTTTAACATCATGCAGCCATATAATTATGTCTTTATCTTCCAATACGTGAGGGCTAATACGTTTAATTATTTCCTTATGTACTTTCTTTTGTTTAGATTGGATTTAGAATTTTTTGTTTAAGAAAATACAATATATACAACAATTCTTTGATATCTTTTAAAATACCTCGTTTTAAAATACTCTCATATTGAAGCTATTTTAAAGATAAAATATTTTAAAATCTAGTGTCACCTGACTATTTTTGTACAGTCAACCCATTACGTTTTGTTCATGTTTTTAACGCCTAATTTGTAATTGATTCCTTTTGTTTTTATGCACATGCAGGTTTGATGATTTAAGAAAATTATTTAATTCTGTATTATTAAATAGGAAAAATTATGTAATTGTTTGGTTTTAGAATAAGGAATATTGTAATTATAGAATTGTTTCGGTTTTAAAATTTTGTAATATGGAAATGTTTTAATTATATAGTTTTTTTGTTATGGAAAGTAATTTATTTAAAAAATGTATTTTGAATATTTGTTTAGGTTAGACTTTGCCAAAATTGGTTAATCATTAACTTTAGGACAAATCACCTACCTTTTAATAATTTATATCCAAAAAATACATTACTTATTTCCTTTTTTATTATTTATATTCCAAATAAAATTATTATTTTCCTTTCATTCTTTAATTATTTGTTATTACTATTACTTTTTTCCTTTAATAATTAATCTAAACATGGCATAAAAATTAATTTTATTCCCAATCTTTAAAATCATTAATTATAATTTATCAATCAATATTAATATAGGATATCAATGTGCCGACCCACGTACAACCTTTACTCTATATATACATATCTATTTAATCAGCTTAAATTACAATATACATAACATACATATAATATATAATACATTTACGGTTTTCTCAAACAATGGCAGGCGAGAAGGTGAGATTGAGCGGAGTAGTTGTTAGCTTTAGTAATGAAAAAGGGTACGGTTTTATCAAACCTAACAACGGTGGCGATGATCTATTCGTCCACCGCTCAGATGTCAGAATTGACGGTTTCCGTACTCTGAGTAGTGGGCAAGAGGTTCAGTATGTCTCTTTCGAAGAGAATGGTAGATTTAAGGTTATAGAAGTCACCGCTCTTGGCGGAGGTGTTATCAAGAGTGTCCGTGTAGGAGGTCGGGTTGGGTATGGGTACAATGATGGGTACAACATAAGGAACGATAATGGGGATCGCAACAGAAGTGGTGGTGGTGGTGAGTGTTACACCTGTGGCGCGATCGGCCACTTAGCTAGAGACTGTGATGTTGTTGTCGGTGGTGGCGGTGCCAGCGGCGGTGGCAGGGAGTGTCACAAGTGCGGAAGAACTGGGCATTCTGCTAGGGAATGTCTCCAGGGTGAAGGTGCGGTTGTTGCCCCTGTTCGTGGTGGTAGGCGTAGTGGTGGTGGCGGCAGCGTTGGGTGCTACAACTGTGGTGGGTACGGGCACATGTCTCGAGAGTGTCCAAGTGAGCGAACTGGCGGTTGCTATATCTGTGGAAAGCCAGGGCATATGGCCCGATATTGCCCACGTGGTGGTAATAATGGTGGTGGAGGCGGTAGAGACAGTGGTGGTGGTGGAGTCAGCCGCTTTACCAGATTCGGAAGCGGAAATACATGTATTCATTGTGGCGGGCTAGGTCATTCTGTAATAGATTGCCCAGAGAAGAACTGAATTTTGAGGAATATATGTTTTTAGGCCTCAATGTTTGAAATAAAAAATTTAAAGGCCTAGTTTAATGTTATGTTTTTTAAAGACAATTTTAACTTTTCCTTTTTTATATTTCCTTCCTTTATATACAATTTCCATCATTATCTTCTTTCCCTTATCTATTAGAACTGATTTGGCATATAATTAATTATCATATATCTTTAATATTTCACAATTAACAAACAATTACACCAAATATTCTCTAAAAATAATAAATCATCAAATCAAGACAAGAAATAGGAAAATATAAATATAGGAGTAAAAATCGATAAATTAAATTATTAAATACATCTAAAATGATGTCTCCAACCTAGATTAAATCATCACAAATGGGGAGACATCAAGACCCCAACTCAAAGTTGTATCGTCCTGATACAATAAAGATAAAGAACAGTAGGATAGTCAAATAATAACCAGAGAAGAAGAAGTATGAGGAGAAGAAGAAGAATAGAACATAATGAATGATCCTAGAGCATAATATCTAAAAAGTCTCATGTAGTAATGCTAAAGAAATAATGCACGCGTATGCTTAATATACACATAATCAACATTCAATAATTTCAAGTTCAAATTAACTTCGCAATGCTAGAATGAGAGGTTTTCAACTCAGTTCATGTTAATGGCTATAGGTTGTTCATAGGTCCTAATATAGCATCCAATGGTCCACTAACCTACAACCTAATAGCTCCACTGTTTCTCCAGCAAGTAGCTAGAAATCCTATGGTCTTTACGGTTATAACGGGGCTTAGGGACGGTGTGGTATATTTGGATAATGAAAAGTGAGCTTTTGGCTCTCTCCTCACATTCCATCAACGAATCGCCTTAAAGCTTGAGTTTACACTCGAAGATGTTCTTATTCAACCCAATTCTTTATGCCTTTGATTTGGATCCCCAATTAACCTAAGTAAAAACCTTTTATATGATGATATACAAATTCCACTTTGCCAGTCCAAATACTTTTCAATCTTTTCATATATCTCTTTTTTCTTTTGTATAGCTATGACTCTCTATTTGATGTTGAGAAATCACGCTATTTTTTCTCATATATTCTTTTCTTTTCATGCTTTTTAGCTTTTTTCATTTACTATTACCCTGGCAAAGGGTTACAATAATAACTTTTTCATCATCAATAATATCACAATTACAATTTCCCAAACCCAATGTTCCCTAATGGTGAAATCCACCACCCCATACACAAGCTCTAAAAATTACTTGTCTCAGGTTTTGCAATTCGACTACGAATCATATGGATAAGTCCTATAAACTGGTGGCATGGCTTAAAATGTGGTTAAATAAAAGGCTTTAGAAAGGATCGGAGGGGCTAAGACAGATAAATAATAATAATCAAATAAAAAGGGTAAGAAAGCTAAAAAGGCTTCAAGTGGCTTCAAATATGAAAGAACTATCTTATTCACTTTTCTAACTACCGAATTTTGTTACTCAACCGCTACTAGTTCATAGACAAACGGTTTTTCAACTAATTTCAAACCTCACGTTCTACACACCAAATAACTCTCCCTGAGTTTCAACTTGACTTCTTACGCATTGCTCCTTAATCTTTTCTATCTTTTACATCCTGTTTTCATACATGCATACTAAACATCTTTGTGTCACCTTTCAAGAACATACAACTTACTATCATTAACTTAATTAAATCATGCTCAATAGGTACATTCAGTATATTCTATGCCAATTCAAACCTAAAAAATTTAAATTTTAAGCAAAGACTATAAAGGAATATGAGGACAACGAATCCCCACCCCAACTCAAAAGTGAGCCGTGTCCCCACGACTAGAAAAAGACTCAATAAATAAATAAAATTTAAAACTAAACCTAAACTAATGCATACAAGCAATTAAGAAGAAGAATTAGAACGGGGTACCTGGCCATAAAGATCTACCAAATCATCTTCCGAAGAAGAAGCATAATTATCAATATCCAAGTCTTTAATGCTTGAAATTTCATTCCAGCAGGCGTTGAATTCTCTTTTTAGATTACAAATTTCTCTCATCAATTTAACTGCCCATGCTGTTGTTGTGGATATACTCTTTGAATTTCCATTAAGATTTGATGAAGAACTTTGATCTTGGATTGGTGTCTTTCCTTTAGGCCTTGGTTGTACACTCATCCTTGCTGTTAATTTCCTTTGTAGTGGTTGTGCTGGTGTCTTTGGTTTCTTTTTAATAGGCTCATCAAGGTTAATGGCCTTTCTGTTGTGGCTCCAGGCAATTTCTTGTTCTTCCCTATTAGTGAACACTACCTCTTGTAATCCATAACATTCGTTCTGTTTGTCATCTTTGAATAACCCACAACTCAAGTTATACCAAGGATAGAAAGATTGGCGTGGCTTGAGTTTGTTGCTTGGATGAATGATTGTCAATGGTAGAAGAAGGTACTCTTAATTGTTGTTGAAGAACTCTTGAAAGCTTGATGATTTGATGCTGTTTTATGATGGTTTAATTAAGATTCAAGGTGTATTATAGGGTTTGGGTCTGAAAAGCGTTTTTATTTTACCTCAAAATCAGGTTTTCTCAACTTCATTAGATAGATCTCGAAAATATATGCGATCTAGGCTCTTGAAAAAGTGAATTCCGACCTCCGAGCACAAAGTTGTGGCCTTTTAACGTTTTAGCTAAAAAAAATTTAAACCGTATGCGCGATTTTTCGCTACGATTTTGCTAATGTGTCTCGGCTGTGACCCATAGTGAAAAACTGTCCCGACGAAATTTTTTTCTGCCTGCGGTACACCGGAAGAATCGTGCGGTGTACCGGACCTGTGTTGGAAAAAACCGTAGCTTGCGATTTCTCGATACAGTTTTCTCTCTCTACTCTCGACAATGAACCGTGGTGGAAAACCGTCGCCACGGTTTTTGACCCTAAAAGTCAATTCCTGCACATATAACACACTACCTTTCTCTCCTATTAGCTTGTAAACACATTAATAATATACACTAACTTAGAATTAACTAAAAAGCAATTAAAACAAGGGGTGTCTCCCAAGAGCACTTTTGTTTAACGTCATTTAATTCGACGTGTTACCTCTGTGAGTATGTATTAACATCACCTCCCCAACAATGAGTCAATTTATTAATATATGGCAGGCGAAAATTGAATCCCTTGCGTTTTACTCCCACAAATTTCTCAGATCTATTCTTTGTAGCCACGGATGGTCCCACCCAAGAGTTCTTGGGTGTACGTGCGTCAGGTGGTAACTTCATTTGATATTTAGTATTACACTCCTCTGACAATCCATTCATCTCCTCAGTTTCTAAGCTTCGTTTGTTAGAGAGAATGTCCTTCATGAATTTAAGATATTTTGGTATTCTCTTGAGAGCTTCTACAAACGGTATATTAATATCTAACTTGTTCACCATGTCAAGGAACTTCTTGAATTCTTTTTCATTGTTCTTGCTTTTTACACGTGATGGGAATGGTGGAGGATGACCTGTATTGTTTACCACTGAGCTCTTCTTCTTTTCTGGTGCCTTCTCTGGGACACGCTTTTGTTCAATTACCTCTTTGATTTTGTCTTCAACTGATTCTTCATCCACCATAGGAATAGGGGTTGGTTCTTTTGGTTGTTCTGTTTCTTCCACTCTAGGCAGAGGTAATTATTTTCCACTTTTTAATCCAACCGCATGACAAGCATCGTCTTGAGGAGTAATAATATTACTTGGGAGTTTCCCTTTTGGCCTGTTCTGAAGTGTACTCACCATTTGTGATAGGGTATGCTCAAGATTTTTAATTACCTTTGATTGGGTTTGGAGTCTTCGCTGGCTTATCTTCATGTTTTCTTCAAATAGTCCCAGAAGTTCAGTTATACTCGGATCCAAACTCGAAGGTTGTTCTTGTGTAGCTTGTTGTGTTGTATATTGAGGTGATTTTTGATAAGTTTCTTCATAAATCAGCGCTTCTGGATAGATGGGTTGTGTTTGATAGTACGATTGAGGCCGAGTTTGATAATAGGTACCTTGGTTTTCGACCCAATTTTGATTCTGTGGGGATTGATAATTAGCGCAATTTACTTGAGGTTGATAATAACCGTTAGAGTAACGGTTTCTTTGATGAGATACGAAGGAAATCGAAGCTGGATTATTCATACAACTCTCCGACGAATGATTTCTTGCTCCACAACCCGGACATGAAGGTAACATATGGACTAGATTTACCTAAGCTATTGTTCGTGCTTGTTCTTGTAATTCCTTGAGTTGTTGGTTTAATTCTTTGAACTTTAGAGATTCTAAATTATCTTCTTGTTTTTCTGATTCAATCGGCCAGCTTCTCTCGGTATCCAGAACTCTTTCCATAATAATATTAGCTTCTTCAGGATCTAATAACACGAAACTTCCATCTTCTAACAAATCTGTTTTTGCCTTGGACTCGTCGTTGAGTCCTCCATAGAACATGGTTAATTGATATTCGGGCGAGGAGACATGGAATGGACACCTCGATTTCTTATCGTTAAAACGTAACCATGCTTTCCCAATACTTTCCCTTTCTTCTTGCATAAATTGTTCAGACTCCAGCATATCTTTTAAACGTCTACTAACCAAATAAAATATGTCTAGGAATTTTGCCTGGAGTTTATCCCAATCTGGAATTAAATCGGGGAGTTGGGAATCGTACCAATCTCTTGCACTTCCAGTTAAAAAGAACTGGAACATAACGTAGTACATCTGATCCTGTTTAACGCCTTTGATAAAATTAGTGTCCCAGATCTGCATGAATTTCTAGACACAACGAACCAGATCTTGTTGTGTAGCACCACTAAATTTTCCATGACTCGCAAATTGCGCAATCATGCCTGGATCTGGTCGAAATTTAGTGGCTCGGATTTCTGGAGTGCGGATTCCTCTTGGTTGCACTCTGAATGAGATGGGAAGATCAAGTTTCCTCGGGCTTGCCATATGTAAAACCTATAAAGACAAAACTGAAAAACAAAAGCGTAAAATAGAACTAACTAAAATAAAAAAAACTAAATAAATGCACAAGGACTAACGATGTAGTCCCTGACAACGGCGCCATAAACTTGGTGTCGCCTCGGGTGTGATAAAATACTAGATAATATAAGTGCAAATAAACACCCTAGGATAATATGGTATTGCAAGTATTACAGGACGTATGCAAGTTTTAATGATAAGTGAATTCGTTCCTCAGAGACTACGAAAGGTAGAAAGAATTTATACAAATATCAAGTGCAATTAAATAAGTTAGAATACTAATACACAATAAAATAAAAGACAAGTAATATTTGTTTGGTTTTTTATAAGACAATTTAACTACGTAAAATAAAGACAGTAAATTAAATAAGAACAGAAGATAGTATGAGTGATTAGCTCGAGATATAGCAAGTAATGGCCCCTAGCCTTGTTTACTCTAAACAGGTAAGGGGAAGTATGTAGTATTGCAATAACCAGGATTCTAAATTCCTCCCTATCCCCATCAGGGTGGACTAGGGTGGCGACCTCACAATCACGAGGGGACTTAAATAGGGTGCTCCTACGCCATTAGGTTCCTAAATGAGACTGGCCTTCTAATGATGATCGGTGGTACAATCATACCCTAATGGTTACCTAGTTAGGCAAGCCCGTCAGGATCACTACCGCACAATAGACGTTTATGTGGTGTTTCAATAATTAGACACCCCTTCCAGGTGACCATCTAACTACTATTAAGGTAATCCTATACGTTGCGCACCGCAACGAAAACAGACAACAAATCAAAGCACATATAACAGAGAATAAAATAATCATTCATTTATATATTTATCATCCCAAATTAAACTAGATGTAAAACAAGTCTAAGGTTCATACCCATATGCTAAATCTCAAACTAAATTAAATTAGTTTATAATAGAGAAAGAAAATAAAACAATTACAAATTTGAAGGCTTGTGAAGACATGATTCGATGTTCAGCTCCTTCCAGACTTCTCTTCTCTTGATGTAGGCTTCTTCTTTGCTTAAGGATTGGACAAGGATGTGTTTCTACTGATTAAAGGGTGTATTTATAGGGTATAGGAAACCCTAAGACGTTTTATTGGAGTGGAAGACAAGTATTGAACTTCTAGTCCAACTCAAATTCGTAACCCTAAAATAAAGAAAAGGTAATAAATTGTTGTTGTTTGTGTTGGACGTAACTTCTTCAATACATCCCCGACTGATGTGTTCTTCAGCTCTGCAATTTTTCTTCAGACTATTCTTCCAAATTCCCAGCCGTTTTTTAGTTATGATCAATTTAATGGACATAGCTGCTGTAATTCCGATTTATTTGGCAACTTTATCTTTTCCTTTTTTATATTTCTTTCATTTTATCTCTTATTTCCATCATTATCTTCTTTCCCTTATCTCTTAGAATTGATTTGGCATCTAATTATACCATATATCTTTAAAACCTCTTAATTAACAAAAAATTAAACCAAATATGCTCTAAAAATAATAAATCACCAAATCAAGACAAGAAATAGGAAAATATAAATATAGGAGTAAAAATCGATAATTAATTTATTAAATACACCTAAAATGATGTCTCCAACCTAGATCAAATCATCACAAATAGGGAGATATCAGAGATAGTGGTGGAGCTTGTGGTTTTCTGTGCAAATCTACCGAGAAAGAAAGTTGGAGGGAGAAAGTGGGAGGGGTGGGTTTTTAATTTCTAAACCTAATGGGAGGAGAGGGTGGTTTTATGGTGTTTTTTAGTTGGATTCTAATTACTTAGTTAAGCTGGGCCTTTAATTGAAAAACCAATGTTGTTAGTTCCTTTAAACCTATAGTATAATTAGCTTACACTAGCCAAGAAAACGTATAGTATAATTTTTCAAAAAAGGCTAGCGTGTAACTATAAAAGCTGGCAAGAGTATATGAAAGTGTAATTCTAAAAGACGGTAAGTGAGACACATTTCCAAAAAAGTGCATACTTAGACCAAAAAATATATATATAAAAGTAAATACATAAATATCATTCTGAACATGAGCTTGGCAATTGAAAGTTCATAATTATGCAAAAAATTACCATTAAAACAGTAGTGTTTAATATCCTTTAAACAAGAAAAAAAGAGGTGATTAAACTTAGTTGAACAAGTAACTAAAATTTAAAGACGTGGAACTTTAAAACATATCCTACTATACTCCTCAAGCCATCACTCTTCTTCACAAGAACCCTCTCATTTCTCAATCTTTTCACGTATTTCTTTTTGGCTAGAAGCTTCCTCTTTCACTTTTTTTATTTGAACCTCAATTTTTCCAAGGACAAAAGAGCCATCAATAACTCCTTTATTAAAGAAAAACAAACAAAATAAGAGATTTATTTCAATTGAAAATATTCATTGTCAAATTAGAATGTTTGTATACCATATTCAATACCTTCTATAACAAAGTCCGGAGAATTATCTAGCTCTTGGATCATGTGAATCTTCCTAGATATTTCATCTAGCTTTGATCTCTTTTTAAGAACAGGTTCCTTCATTTTGCTTACTTTCAACTCTACCAACTTTGAAACTTCCGCCTCAACCTTCAAGGTACAAAATCATACACGTCTTTTAATTTTAATTATGATCCTGTTTAAAAATTCACATCCTAAATAAGTCACATAATTAATGAATTCAACCAGAAAGAATGTTGGGTTGTGTTATTTTGTCCTTTCAAGCAGACATTACAAGTTAAATGGCTTGTATAGAATAATATATGGTATATCCATACATTTAATCCCACAATACATTTTTTTTATTGATGTACACACATTAATTACTTATATGGTTAAATATTAGAGAAGGAGATAAAAGAAATTAATAGTTTGAACCTCAGTTGCAAGTGTACTAATAGTAGTATCCTTGACATCTCTATGGATGTGCTCGACTCCAATTTATTCTCTTTAACCTTTTCAACAGCATATGTAGTAATCTTTAGTTGGCATTCCCCGGTCCTTAGGCTGCATATCTATCATAACCAAGACTAGTCTGGAGTAGGTACATAGCTTCAAATCATCATAATAAAATACCTATTAATTAATAATTTCATAATAAGTTAAAAGTTAAAAGTGAAAAGTTCTTACTTGTTGAAAAGTGAGTGAATATTTAAATCATTCTCCCTTAACTTTGGACCCGTGACATACCCTTTCGCTGAAAGCAATTACTACAAGAAATAGTATTTTTAGCGGCGAAAAAATTAAAACTAAAAAACTTAATTTTGCCGCTAATACTCGTTATTTGTCGTCTCTATAAGTTCGTCGCTAAAGATATCCTTAATAGCAAATTATTTGTTTTTGTCTCTATTAACTTTTTCTTTAGCGGCAAATATTGCCGCTAAAATTATAATTAGAGACCATTTTGGTTTTTAAAAATATCATTAGAGCCCATTTTAGTTGTTGCCGCAATAGATTCGCCACTAATGCTACTATTTCTTGTAGTGAATTACAACTCAACAATCACATAAGCAAATAACACTTATTACTTCTACAAAGAATCAGTGTGATGAAGAATACAATTGAATTTGTGAATTGAACCTACAAGCTTGCTTCTTTGAAGTTGATATGAACAAGTAAATATCAACCAATCTAAGCAGTAAATATTTAGCTATATCTTGTTCACCAAGAATTTCACACGTATTCTCCAGATACTGATAAAGGACATTAACGTCCATATGCCTATTGTAAAATGAGTACAGAAGAGAAGAGTCTTCAATAAACAAAAATATTAACTGAAATTCTAAAAAATTGATTAGGGCAAAAAAAATTGGTGGTTTTGCCTGGTGGAAGTGTGGTAAGGCTAGTGTTTCGAAGTGGCCTCATTGAGGCCACTCCTAAAATAGAAGCAAGCAAAACGAATATTACTCATTGTTCTTTTCTTCTTCTGCCACGATATAATTTGGCCTTCTTATGCATCGTGTTTCCCTATTGTGCTTTGGTGAAAGCATGGCAGAACAGCGGAGAAAATAAGGATTTTGTCGTGGTTGTTAGTTACCTGGAAGTAGTAGCGATATGGTGGCAGATACGGTCGTAGCGTTGAGTTCCATGTGATTCTAAGCCAGAGAGAACTAGTCATTAAGGGTTTAAAAAAATTTATGGTAAAAAAAACATATACTTAGTTAAAAACAACCTATAATAATTCATTTTATATCTATACTATCTTCATTAAAAATATTATTTTATTCCTAATATAATATTTACTTTTTTATATTAAACAAATAATAGGACATCTCCACCAATTATCATTATCACCTCCACCACTATCACCACCTCCATCACCTTATAATAAAATTCGACCACCGCTACAGCCACCACTATACCACCACCAACAACAACAACTATTTCATCACACACGCGCATCCGTGGAAAAAAAATTAAAAAAAATCATAAATAATTCTTAAAGATTCAAAAAATTGCATTTTTTGACAGGCAAATCAATATTTACGTCTCTGTTTTTTTTTTCATTGTTTGAAACACTGAATTTTTTGTTTTTAACAATGAAATCTTTGTTCCAAAAAAATAAATTTCTCATTCCAAACGATAAAATTCATGTATGCAGAATAGTTTCGATATTTTATAAGAATGAATTCCCTGTTCGGGAAAAATAATTTATTGTTCAAAATAAATAATTCATTGTTCGAAACAATTAATTTATTGTTCGAAACAATTAATTTATTGTTCGAAACATGAATTTCATAAAAAATCAAAATAATTCAAAAAAAATTATGAACGTAAATATTAATTTATCTTGTCTAAAAATGCAATTTCTTTTATTTTTCTGTTTTTTATAATTAGTCATGATAATTTTTTTAAAATTTCAGACACGCACGTGTCATGGAATAGTAGGTGGTGGGGGTAGTGGTTGTGGTTGTGCTGGTGGTTGTGGTTGTGGTGGTAGTAAAAGGTTAGTGGTGGTAGTTGTAGTGGTGGTGGAGGTGGTAGTAATAGGGTGTTAAATTTTTTATATAAATAATTAAATTATCTCAAATATCATATAATGGTATTTTTGACCAATGATATTTTTAATAAATAATTTTATTAGTGGTTGGTTTTTAACAAATAATTTTTTCAACAGACTGTGCTTAAATAATGTTTCTTCTTTTATAAATGATAAAAATATAAAAAATAGGACTTTTTTATTTTGTTTTATTACTTGTTATATAAAAGTATGTTACTATTATGGTTAAAAGGTTTATAATTAGAAGAAAGATTTAATTTACCTAATTTTAAAAAAGAGATTATCATTTAGCCCTAATTTTAGAATTATTCTTTTTTTATTTCTTTATATTATAGGATAATATTTTATTTTTTAAAATATCTTAACTAATCTCATAATTTCAATATATAATATAATAAAAAATATAAAAGTATTTTTATTTGAAATTATCTTTATGTTAATCCAAAACAAAAGCTTCATGGATCATTGCATAAACAAAGTATGAACATATTTTTCATATACTATTGGTTAGGGAATCCCTTATTTGGATTCACATAATAATAAAAACAAAATTGTCAAAAATTATAATTATAAATAAAAATTATTTTTATACCTTTTTATATTATATAAAATATTACGTATTAAAATTATAAAATTATTTAAAATTTTTGGCGATAACTTTCGTCAAGAAAAAAAGGCTAATGCATGATTAGATGGGATTCAGAAAGCGTTGCAAATTTCTTATAATGCCTAACTCAATAAATTAGAGTTAAGATTTAGTAAAGAGTTAGATAGTTCATTTGAGCAAGAGGAGGTACACTAGTTTGAGCTTCCAATAACTAATTGGATAAAATCTAGAGATAGAATTACGTGTTTCTATCACTTATCCACATTGTTGAAAGAAAGCAGTTTAAATCATCTGAGTATAAAATTACAATCATGTGTGTATTGAAGACAACATTGAGCAGAAAACTTGGGTCAAAGATTTCTTTGAGAATCTATATGCACTTGGTAATGCTACATCAAGATACTTCTCTTTACCACATTTTACACTCCTTGATTCAAGTTCGGTGCGTTAAAGAGACTATATTGGAAGATAAAGTTCAAAGTGTGGTATTTAAGATGCAATCTCACACGGTACTTGTCATGGCAGCATTACATCAAGGTTGACCTAGAAAAAGCTTAAGACAAGATAAGATGGGGTTGCATCCAAGTTTTATTACTTGTATTGATTAGGCGATATGGATATCAATCACATTATCAGGCATGTAAGATCATGAGTTGAGTGTTCTTTGGCATAGGCAACCCCTTTCCCCCTTTAAACCATAAAAAGGAATATAATAAATATATATTATTTCTCCATACTATAATTGTTATATATATAAAGAGATTGGAACTTCTCATCCAACAACGTGTTTCTTCTGGTTCTTGGCTGTCACTTCGGATTTGCTCAGGGGGTTAATGATTTCTCATGTTTTCAGATGATTAATTTTGTTTGTGGAAGCTTAACCTAATCAACTTTATCTTTTGTAGGAAACTATGAGTGTTTTTGTCTAGGAGCGGGACAAACGATTAGTAAGGAAAAATCGCTAATCTATTTTTAATAAATATGAGTGAAGACGTAGAGAAGTGCATCACCAACCAAAGTGGATTTTATCATAGTGAAGAGCTTGGGAAATATCTCAAGGTCCTTATACTCTTTGGTCGGAAACTTTGTGGCTTATATGGATATTTGATTAATGTACTACATTCAAAGCTAGCGGGTTAGAAGGGAAGATAATATCATTTGCAGAGTGTATTACTCTTACATAGTCCGTTCTTAGCGCAATGCCCATGTACATCATGCAAATGGAGAATTATCGAATTACATCTACTAAGAGATAGACCGGATTTGTCGGGATTTTATATGGGGATCATTGATGAGCAAAGGAGAATGCACTGGATTGGGTGGAAGAGCCTTTGTAAACATAATTATGAGCGGGTTTTGGATATGAGGAAGGCAGAAGACATGAATAAAACCCTTCTTTAGAAAATTTGATGGAAACTCGTTCATGATGAATCGATCTTATGGCCAAAATATCTATGCTAGATGTGTTTCAAGATAAAATTACTTCAATTTGAACCAAGTAAAAGTACTCCCACATTTGTAGAGGCATTGTCAAAAGAGTTTTTATTGTGAGGCGAGAATGCCAATAGGTAAAACAAAACAGGAAAATCATGGCGTTCTAGTTAGACATTTGTATAGGTGAGGCTTCTTTGATTATCTTTACCCTTCAACCAATTGGTAAGAGTGTTAGTGACTATGTTAGGAAGGACGGGTCTTGGAAATGGGGATTGTTTTAGAACTTACTCTTGGTTACCAAACTCCTCGAGATTACAGGGATGGCCTCGGATAGTGGTATCAAATCGGAGGACTATCTATCTTGGAAGAATTAACCAAATCGGATTTATAAAGTCAAATTAGGGTTTTGGATTGAGTCGGCTCTATCCATTATACATGAGGTGGAATGGGAGATCGTGTGGAAGTTATGTTGTCCACAAATATAACAGTCTTACTCTGGAGGAATATTGACAATTGGCTAGCTACTCAGATTTATGAAAACGAGGAGTCGAAACCTAGGTAACATTTTTGTCTTGTGGTGGTAGCAAGGAGAACACTCTAAAATTATTTATGGGATTCCTAAGATGTTAGAAGTTTTTGGAAGGCTTAATAAATAAATAGCATGTGCTCGTCAAAATATTTGTGGAAATTTATGCTCTAAGCTAGAGATGTATTAGCAAGGACTAGGAGGTCAAGTTAGCGAATTGGAAATGCTGGTACTAGTTTGAATAGCACAAGAGATGAACATGTATATAGGTAAGTGGTATGGAGGGCATTAATGGTCATATTGATACAAATGGACTAATTTAACTAGGATATGTGAGATCTAATGCCTCAACTTTAGACTGCAAATGGTCATTAGTTTAAAAGTTCCTGGTCAAGCAATTTTAACCCATACAATTATCATTTTAGGTTGTGATACCTTGACTTCTAAAATGTATGGTAGAATTAAGTGGACTCATCTTAGGAAGCACTGGAATTGTACCTTTTCATCTGTCTCCGATATACTGGCTTTTGAGTGGTGGGTATTTAATTTATCAAGTAAATGGCTATTCACTGGTATTCCTTGGAATTTCTTCTTTAAGGTGCTAATTTTTATGTATTGGTTGTCGAAATTATTGAATTAATGATGTTTTAATTTATTAATTCATTCATGCTCTTGGGAGAAGTGGGAAAAAAATTATTTGTCTTCTAATAGTCCCACCTTAAAATTTGAGAAGAAATTGTTGTAATTACTAAAATTGATTAATTTTATTTTATTAATGCTTTCTTTCTCTTGGGAATAGTGGAAAAAACTTTTTATGTGTTAAAAAGTCTCACCTAGAAAATGGAGAAGAAAATAAAAGACAAACCGACAAAGATTGATGGCTATTCAATTCGGCATTTACAGGAGTTACAAATTTGGTAAAAAACGGCTAGCTTCAATGAGCATTGAAGAGGCAGCTATATGACGGTTCTTTGTCTCGTCATTTTCTCTATAAATTGTGACTTTGTCACTTGCATTTTTTGAGAAGAAGAAAAATTAATTCTAGAGAGAATGGAAAAATTATTTTAGAGAGAACGGAAAATTATTCTAGAGAGAATAGGAAAAATAATTCTAGGGAGAAATAATATTATTTTAGAGAGAAAGAAATTTATTATAGAGAGGATAGAAAATTATTCTAGAAACTCAAAAAATGAAACACTCTCTTCTCAATGATTAGTCAAATCTTCTTTGACATAGAGATTAGAGTAAAAGAGTGATATGTTTGTTGGAGATACACCCGGAATATCTTTTTCAATGCTGCATGTTTTTGTGTAGTCGTATCTAGAATATTTTTTGAATATTTTCATGTAGGTTCTTTTCCCATTTATTTTAATAGTTTTTGTATTACGGTTTTCGGGATACCTTTATATTCTAATTTTCTATTGTATTGTAGTTGTAGTATTACATTATTTTGAAATATTTTTATATGAAAACAATTTTACTTTATTAGTAATATTGTTAGTTTTTACCAACAATTTGAAAAAGATATTTTTTCAATATCACTGGTTGTAAAATTGTTTTTCTATTTCGGCTGTTGTTTCATCCTTGAAGCAAAAGCCTTTCCCAACGTGACTATGTTGTATTTTTTCAATGGTTCCAACTACAAACGTTATGCACAAAAGCCACTAATATGCCTTGAACAACATGAACTAGACATTCCCGTTCTCGTGGTACTCCTTGCCATTGAGGCCAATGGGGAATATACCAAAGAACTACATGCTAGGTTTCTGCTCTCAATGTTGGGATCAAAAAAGCTAATTTGGTGGTTAGGGGATGGATCTTTCATAATGTGACGAACCCCACCTTTTATCTATGTGCCGTTGAGAAGTCAACAAAGACTATCTCTGAAACGTTTTAGAAAAGGAACGAGGGTGTTGATTCTGATAAGAAGTAATTTGTCACCGGGAAATTAGCCAACAAGATCTAATTAGTCCCATACAAGTTGAAAAGTGAATCGAATCAGGGATAACTCCTTGTTTTTCCACCTTCATGTAAGTTTAAGGATTACTTTGACTCCTACTTTCTTATAAAACCACACTTTGACTCTTGTTACACTACCTATCATTCAAAAACATGATTATACATCATTTGGATGTTAAATCAACATGTGAATGAAGATCTATATGGAGCAACTTGAAGGGTTGGTGGTTTTAGGTTAAGGGGATAAAGTAGGAAAACTTATGAAATTGTTTTGTGTTTTTAAACAACCACCTTGCTAATAATATTGTATCTCAATAAAAGATGGATATTGTTTTACACTTTTTTGCAATATGTGTATAACATGATCCACTTTTGATACTTTCATTCATGGGACTTACATCTTTTATTCTTCTATTTGCGAATAAAAGATGTGGGGAAAGCTGATCATAAAGATAAAATTCATTAGAGTAAAAAATAGAATTTACCTTAGTCTCACTTTGTGGGAAAGGTTTCACACCATTGATATAACATCTAGTAAAAAAAATCCTTATAATACTAGTATTTTATGATTAAGAGAATTGTAGGGGGTGTACTCCTTAATAAATATGAATTAATTATAAGGATTTTGATGTTCTTAATGAACTATAGTTAACTTGGTATTTTCCATATTGTAAAGAGACTCAAGTGGTGATAATTGGGTTATTATTTATCATTTAATAAAGTACGAGAAAGGTACTATTGATCTAGATTTGTGTTTTAAAATGAATTTTGTAGTTCTTGAAAGATTTTTGTTACGCAAACTGGGTCACATATAAATGATGAAATAAATGGTTGATTTCTTTACTAAAAAACTTAACAGGGAGAGTAATCCTGGGAATGTTGAGTGAGAGGACTAGAACCCATTAATGGGGAACCTATGACTAATAATTCTTTATGATGCATTAACTTCCTATATATATAGTGTAAATTTTTCATACATGGGAAAATTAAAACTTAATGAATTCATAGTCATGCGTGGTGGTCCTATTGAGATGGACTTGATGAATTCATTGTTGAGGTTGTGTTATACTTCTAAAACATAATGAATTCATAGCCATGTGTGGTAGTCCTATCGAGACGGACTTGATAAATTCACCATTGAGGTTGTTGTATATTTATCAAACTTAATGAATTCATAGCCATGTGTGGTAGTCCTATCGAGACGGACTTGATGAATTCGCCGTTAAGGTTGTTTGTATATTGCTCATACTTAATGAATTCATAGCCATGTGTGGCGGACCTATTGAGATAGAGTTGATGAATTCACCGTTGAGATTGTTGTATATTGATCATAATATGACTTTAAGGAGACGTACTTGATGTTTCCAAGAGATGATTTTAGACTCACCACAAATTCATAGCCCGTAAGGGTGGTCCTAAAGACAAAGGTCTTGATGAATTCGCGAGACACGTAATGGGACTGAGCTTTATTTCTTTTAATGATCTCGAAATCTGAGAGAGGTCGGGTAATGAGGCTAGACGCTCTTGGAGCTCACTTATGTGTAAGGAAAGGATGATGATTGAGGAATTTGTAAATATCAGCCGGGTAGAGTAAGTGCCCGTTTGGAAGTGCTTTTTTGGAGAAGCACTTAAAAGTGCTTTTAGCATTTTAAAAGTTTTTTTGACTTTGAAAAGCACTTTTTTGAGAAGCACCAAATAGGTGCTTCTTAAAAAAAGCACTTAAAATAATTTTAGATTTCAAAATTATTTTTAATAATTTTTTAAAATTTTGAATTTTATTCTAAAAGCGCTTTTTTACTCTAAAATAAGCACTTCCAAACGGGCCCTAAGTGTTGTAAGGGTCTCAATAAAAAATTGTCAAGTTCAAGAGTACGCTCGCTCGATATGTTTTTGGTGGTTGCCTCACTTCACTACGTGTCAATTCAAATCGAAAGATAAGCCACTTAAGTACAATTCACCCAAATGTTGGTATTTATGGAAACCTATTCACCTTCTCTCCCACAAAACCTCAGTGGGGGATTGTTGATCTATTAAATGGATGATGATTAAATTTATTAATTCTTTCATTCTCTTGGGAGAAGTGGGAAAAAAACTATTTGTGTTCTAATAGTCTCACCTTAATATTTGAGAAAAAAGTGTTGTAATTACTAAAATTGATTAATTTTATTTTATTAATGCTTTCTTTATCTTGGGAGTAGTGGAAAAAACTTTTTATGTGTTAAAAAATCTCACCTATAAAATGGAGAAGAAAATAAAAGACAAACTGACAAAGATTGATGGCTCTTCAATTCGGCAGTTACAGGAGTTACAAGACATGGTAAAAATAACGGCTAGCTTTAATGTGTTTTGAAAAGGCATTTATATGACAGTTTTTTTGTCTTGTCATTTTCTCTATAAATTGTGACTTTGTCCCTTGCATTTTTAGAGAAGAAGAAAAATTAATTCTAGAGAGAATGGAAAAATTATTCTATAGAGAATATGAAAAATTATTCTAAGGAGAAAGAATATTATTCTAGAGAGAAAGCTATTTATTCTAGAGAGAATAAAAAATTATTCAAAAAATGAAACACACTCTTCTCAGTGATTAGTCAAATATTCTTTGACATGGAGATTAGAGGAAAAGAGGGATACGATTGTTGGAGATACTGGTACTCCCAGAATATCTTTTTCAACGCTGCACGTTTTTGTGTATTCATATCTAGAATATTTTTTGAATATTTCCATGTAAGTTCTTTTCCTATTTCTTGTAATAGTTGTTGTATTACGGGTTTTGGGATACCTTTATATTCCAATTTTCTATTGTATTGTAGTTGTAGTATTACATTCTTTCGAAATATATTTATATGAAAACAATTTTTACTTTATCAGTGATATTGTTAGTTTTTACCAACATTGGTTAGAGAAGAACGACTGTATTTTTAATAGACAAAATCCTCTGAATGATTCGGTAATTGTTAAAATAGCAAAAGCACTATCAATTGACTTTGTGAGGGTGTGAAATAATTACCTGATAGGATTTTGAATCGTAAGGAACATGTTGAGATGGTAAGTTAGGGTAAACCTGCCCAAGGTTGGAAACTAAATATTGATAGTGGTTTTAAACATAGATCGTGAACTAGAGGAGAGGGTTTTAATACGTGACGAGGAGGATACCAGGATGAGGGGATTCTCTATGAAGGATAGTTGTGGATCTTTGACAATTAAGGAAAAGTGGTGCTTCATGAGGGACCTAAGATGGGTGAGAAGTTGAAAGTGGTGGGTTTATGCACGTAGGTGGATCCACACGAGGTAATCAGTCTTCATCGCAAGTGGATCGAGGCAAAGGTCTCGGTGTATATTGGAATGAGGAGATTTGGGATGTTTTAGCAAGAGATAAGTTTTTCCAAGTCACCAGTATATTTAGGGAAGCAAACATATGCATGGATTACCTAGAGCAAGAATAGAATTACCAGTCATCTGTCTGCACCTTATTGTGACCCCCTAGTTGGGATATGGAGGTATATCAAGCGCGATATAAATGGTTGGAAAATGCCGAGAGTGGTTTATAGCCCCCAGTTTAGGGGTGACTATGTATTACATGCAACAAAAAAGTACAAGATTTTATGGGATTTTTAATCTAGTCTTTTACCAAATTTACTAATCATTTAAAATAAATTTGAAAACAACATGCCATAATTAGTCATTAAATGTGTGGTTTTAGTTCCATTTAGGTCAAAATTCCAATTTTTTCGGTATTAACTATATCTATGCTGGATAAGGACAAAAAATAATCTGAGAATTCTAGGCATACTTATTGTGGAGCTTTTATTATGAAAGGAATTTAACACTCCCTTTCCAATCATCCCACAAAGACCGAACAAGAGAATATAGAGAACCGCCAGACAGAAAACTAAAACCCAATATTTGTTTATCTTTAAAGATAGAAATAAATAAAGATATACATTCTCTTATTTAATGTTCTTTGCGTATTCCTCTTTTCATTTGTATTTGTATTGCTTATATCATCCCAAAGTTTGAATTAAAAAGTATACAATCTAATAGCCCAAACAATTTTTTTAATGATAAAAAATAAAACATATTAATAACAAAGATTACATAAAAAGGGGTGCATACCACACCTCATATTAGAAACTAGAAAACATGCAAGTTATAAAACAACGGGAAAATCGGAAAATTACAACACTATGTAAACCAAATTTTATGCAATTCACCGAACTAGTAATTTTCCAAATGATTTCCAAACTAACAAACGAGAAACAATTATCCAAATATTCGCTGAACCGCAGAACCACAAAGTAATTGCCAAATCAACATAAACACCACAAAGTAGGTAACAAGTAGAACCTAAATGAACAATACACTAAAGATTGCATCACCAAAAAGGGTGATTCGAGCACCATATTAAAGGGTGTAAAGGTGGAAATGGGTAACTAAACTAGATGGATCTTGGTAGAGTATAAAGCACATAGTATCCTTAATAAACAAGGTGCTCTCCATAAAACCAAATTATCGCAAACTACTTCCCATCAACAAGGCATAACAACCACAAACTCACTGAACTACTAGAAACATGATGTATTGAAAAATGGGGGAATGCCAAGACACTTAATATACAACCCCCCCCCCCAACCAAGAAAACAACGAGTCAATGAAATGAAGCTTCTATCGAGTAATAAACATGTCTAGTAAGGAAAAATACGTCATGAAAAGGCCAAATGTCATACAAGTGAACGATAAACTCTCATAGAAATGGACCTAATGAACAACAAAAACGAGTTAACAATCTAGATTTTTTATTTCTAATGCACTCAAAAACCTCGAACACCTATAAGAAGCATCCTAAGAGCTCCAAAATCCCACTCCACATGAGGAAACATTGGGACAAACTATATAACACAAAACAACAAGGATACTTGTGAAGTAGCTCGAATAGCATGAAACTGGGACCAAAAGGAAAAAAACAAGGATTAAAACTAGTTCATGAGAAAAGGATATGAAAACAGATAAAAACTCCCAAAAAATGATAAAGCAACAGTTTCCCATCCTTTACATTAGACAAGGCTACACCAGCAATAACACAGCTCGACCTGAACCCATAAGTGAAGCCCAATCCGTACAACATTTGGATAGTCCCATCTGAGTAATACAAGGAAAAGGTCAAACCAAACTTCCAATGTGACCTACCAAATATACCAAAGATGTAAACCATTACACAATAACCATAACCATAACCCATGTTCATCGATACATTAAAGATGGACAAAAACAAAGAAATAGCAACAATTCAAGTCAGATGAGGTAGCAAAATAATTCTAGCAAAGTTTTCAGACCGCCGGTGAGTATAGACAAGAAAATCTAGTAGGAACATGGAAAAATGTTGAGGTTGAAAAAATAACAATCCCCGAGAGATGAAGATTATAAGAAATCTTACGCTCATGGAGTTCAAAAGGAACTTATACTCAAAGAAATCCATGTTTGAGACGTAGGATACTCTCTCAAGTAAAAATCAACCAAGACAAATTTCCCATAATACGTATGGCCAATTAACATGAGAAGTTGTGGGAATATAATATCAAAGGGAGGCATATCTCTGTTTCTCTTGCAAATCTTAAAATAGATCGGGTATAAGAGAAAGGGGGTAGGGAGATGGGGAAGTCAAACTAAAGATAAAAAAGAGGTAAAACAAAGGTAAAGACGACAACGGTTGGGAGGTTAAAATTTAAACTTTTAGAAAAAATGGGAAAACTACTAACTGAGCCTTGCCAGATTTAAGCTAAATAATTTAGATGATATAATAGAATTGTATATTATAAGTTTTTACATGTTTGTTTTTAATCCAAAGAATTTACTTAGATATAATAGAATTGTAAATTAAAAGTTCTTAGCATATTAATTTATGTATAATTTGGATTTAGGTCATTAATGGAAGGAAGAGACGAGACAAGGAATAAAATTTACCTTCATTTGTTTGTTTAATTTGTTCAATAAATGACTTTATCAAAATAGCGGAAAATAAGAGTATAAAAAGGTCAACCGATACCTACTCAGTTAATGAGACTTACAAGAATCCTCGTTAAATTTTTGATAAGGAATGACGACCGGTTGTCTGGTAGTATATTACACCTGAAGATCCTAGTTATAAGATATGCCTTTACATATCTATTTCTAGAAACATACCTAATAGAGATAATAAACTCCCTAATTCTACACATATGAATTATAGCTCTCTAGTTAGATACAGGTATCGAGATCAGGCCTTAGGGAATATCAAGGCAATCTTTGTGAATCATTAGCGACCTAATACTGAAGCGGTCATCCGCAACACAAGCTTTAAAAAATGTTGTTTTCTCCCCGGGCCCCATGGGGTCCCTACTATAAAGGGAAACCCTATCCGAAAAAGTTAAGACTCCTTACTCATACTTTTCAACGATCAAAATTATTGTAGGTTCATTCTCAGAAGAGAAAGAGACGTAACTGAAAATATTAAGATCTGTCGAGTAAGAGGGTGGTCAACTAGGTCGAAAAACATCCTCAAATTCCCTAGTTTTAGAGTCATGTAGTTTGGCTTTTCGGAACATCTCTCAGTCAAATCCAATATTTTCTTTTATCAAGTTATCCATTAGAAGTAGAATTTCTTAGGTAACACAAATTATTCCCTCAAATAGACACTTCATCCTTGAAATCCTAATATTTCAAAACTAATTCAAAATCCAATCCACCAAACCCTTCCTATCCATATTCAGTTTGTTCCTCCATAGATGACTTCCAAAAACCAACCCTCAACCTCACACAACCCTGGTTGAGCGAGACATGTTGCTTTAAATAAATAAAACACACCTTAATACTGCGTGGAATTTCCAGAAAGATGTGATCCACTGTCTCAACTAGGTAGTTGTTGGATTTGCATCCCAGAGATGGAGCCACTCTCTTTTAAACAATGTTTCCCTACAAGGAATAACATTGTTAGCGAATTTCCAATGTAATGCTTTGATCTTCTTGGTGTCTTGGGATATGCCAGACCGTTTTCCTAAAACTTTGGGTTTTTTGAATCCGAATACGAGGGTTCCTTGAAGCTTTGAGTTATTAGGGAGAGAATAACATGGTAACCAGATTAGGTCGTATAATTTTCTTTAACATCATGCAGCCATATAATTATGTCTTTATCTTCCAATACGTGAGGGCTAATACGTTTAATTATTTCCTTATGTACTTTCTTTTGTTTAGATTGGATTTAGAATTTTTTGTTTAAGAAAATACAATATATACAACAATTCTTTGATATCTTTTAAAATGACTCGTTTTAAAATACTCTCATATTGAAGCTATTTTAAAGATAAAATATTTCAAAATCTAGTGTCACCTGACTATTTTTGTACAGTCAACCCATTACGTTTTGTTCATGTTTTTAACGCCTAATTTGTAATTGATTCCTTTTGTTTTTATGCACATGCAGGTTTAATGATTTAAGAAAGTTATTTAATTCTGTATTATTAAATAGGAAAAATTATGTAATTGTTTGGTTTTAGAATAAGGAATATTGTAATTATAGAATTGTTTCGGTTTTAAAATTTTGTAATATGGAAATGTTTTAATTATATAGTTTTTTTGTTATGGAAAGTAATTTATTTAAAAAATGTATTTTGAATATTTGTTTAGGTTAGACTTTGCCAAAATTGGTTAATCATTAACTTTAGGACAAATCACCTACCTTTTAATAATTTATATCCAAAAAATACATTACTTATTTCCTTTTTTATTATTTATATTCCAAATAAAATTATTATTTTCCTTTCATTCTTTAATTATTTGTTATTA
The DNA here is from genome assembly GCA_029959085.1 of Nemophila menziesii. Lineage (NCBI taxonomy): Eukaryota > Viridiplantae > Streptophyta > Magnoliopsida > Boraginales > Hydrophyllaceae > Nemophila > Nemophila menziesii. Next base: position 17,881 of record JARWIR010000262.1, on the reverse strand, counting down.
CTATTACTTTTTTCCTTTAATAATTAATCTAAACATGGCATAAAAATTAATTTTATTCCCAATCTTTAAAATCATTAATTATAATTTATCAATCAATATTAATATAGGATATCAATGTGCCGACCCACGTACAACCTTTACTCTATATATACATATCTATTTAATCAGCTTAAATTACAATATACATAACATACATATAATATATAATACATTTACGGTTTTCTCAAACAATGGCAGGCGAGAAGGTGAGATTGAGCGGAGTAGTTGTTAGCTTTAGTAATGAAAAAGGGTACGGTTTTATCAAACCTAACAACGGTGGCGATGATCTATTCGTCCACCGCTCAGATGTCAGAATTGACGGTTTCCGTACTCTGAGTAGTGGGCAAGAGGTTCAGTATGTCTCTTTCGAAGAGAATGGTAGATTTAAGGCTATAGAAGTCACCGCTCTTGGCGGAGGTGTTATCAAGAGTGTCCGTGTAGGAGGTCGGGTTGGGTATGGGTACAATGATGGGTACAACATAAGGAACGATAATGGGGATCGCAACGGAAGTGGTGGTGGTGGTGAGTGTTACACCTGTGGGGCGATCGGCCACTTAGCTAGAGACTGTGATGTTGTTGTCGGTGGTGGCGGTGCCAGCGGCGGTGGCAGGGAGTGTCACAAGTGCGGAAGAACTGGGCATTCTGCTAGGGAATGTCTCCAGGGTGAAGGTGCGGTTGTTGCCCCTGTTCGTGGTGGTAGGCGTAGTGGTGGTGGCGGCAGCGTTGGGTGCTACAACTGTGGTGGGTACGGGCACATGTCTCGAGAGTGTCCAAGTGAGCGAACTGGCGGTTGCTATATCTGTGGAAAGCCAGGGCATATGGCCCGATATTGCCCACGTGGTGGTAATAATGGTGGTGGAGGCGGTAGAGACAGTGGTGGTGGTGGAGTCAGCCGCTTTACCAGATTCGGAAGCGGAAATACATGTATTCATTGTGGCGGGCTAGGCCATTCTGTAATAGATTGCCCAGAGAAGAACTGAATTTTGAGGAATATATGTTTTTAGGCCTCAATGTTTGAAATAAAAAATTTAAAGGCCTAGTTTAATGTTATGTTTTTTAAAGACAATTTTAACTTTTCCTTTTTTATATTTCCTTCCTTTATATACAATTTCCATCATTATCTTCTTTCCCTTATCTATTAGAACTGATTTGGCATATAATTAATTATCATATATCTTTAATATTTCACAATTAACAAACAATTACACCAAATATTCTCTAAAAATAATAAATCATCAAATCAAGACAAGAAATAGGAAAATATAAATATAGGAGTAAAAATCGATAAATTAAATTATTAAATACATCTAAAATGATGTCTCCAACCTAGATTAAATCATCACAAATGGGGAGACATCAAGACCCCAACTCAAAGTTGTATCGTCCTGATACAATAAAGATAAAGAACAGTAGGGTAGTCAAATAATAACCAGAGAAGAAGAAGTATGAGGAGAAGAAGAAGAATAGAACATAATGAATGATCCTAGAGCATAATATCTAAAAAGTCTCATGTAGTAATGCTAAAGAAATAATGCACGCGTATGCTTAATATACACATAATCAACATTCAATAATTTCAAGTTCAAATTAACTTCGCAATGCTAGAATGAGAGGTTTTCAACTCAGTTCATGTTAATGGCTATAGGTTGTTCATAGGTCCTAATATAGCATCCAATGGTCCACTAACCTACAACCTAATAGCTCCACTGTTTCTCCAGCAAGTAGCTAGAAATCCTATGGTCTTTACGGTTATAACGGGGCTTAGGGACGGTGTGGTATATTTGGATAATGAAAAGTGAGCTTTTGGCTCTCTCCTCACATTCCATCAACGAATCGCCTTAAAGCTTGAGTTTACACTCGAAGATGTTCTTATTCAACCCAATTCTTTATGCCTTTGATTTGGATCCCCAATTAACCTAAGTAAAAACCTTTTATATGATGATATACAAATTCCACTTTGCCAGTCCAAATACTTTTCAATCTTTTCATATATCTCTTTTTTCTTTTGTATAGCTATGACTCTCTATTTGATGTTGAGAAATCACGCTATTTTTTCTCATATATTCTTTTCTTTTCATGCTTTTTAGCTTTTTTCATTTACTATTACCCTGGCAAAGGGTTACAATAATAACTTTTTCATCATCAATAATATCACAATTACAATTTCCCAAACCCAATGTTCCCTAATGGTGAAATCCACCACCCCATACACAAGCTCTAAAAATTACTTGTCTCAGGTTTTGCAATTCGACTACGAATCATATGGATAAGTCCTATAAACTGGTGGCATGGCTTAAAATGTGGTTAAATAAAAGGCTTTAGAAAGGATCGGAGGGGCTAAGACAGATAAATAATAATAATCAAATAAAAAGGGTAAGAAAGCTAAAAAGGCTTCAAGTGGCTTCAAATATGAAAGAACTATCTTATTCACTTTTCTAACTACCGAATTTTGTTACTCAACCGCTACTAGTTCATAGACAAACGGTTTTTCAACTAATTTCAAACCTCACGTTCTACACACCAAATAACTCTCCCTGAGTTTCAACTTGACTTCTTACGCATTGCTCCTTAATCTTTTCTATCTTTTACATCCTGTTTTCATACATGCATACTAAACATCTTTGTGTCACCTTTCAAGAACATACAACTTACTATCATTAACTTAATTAAATCATGCTCAATAGGTACATTCAGTATATTCTATGCCAATTCAAACCTAAAAAATTTAAATTTTAAGCAAAGACTATAAAGGAATATGAGGACAACGAATCCCCACCCCAACTCAAAAGTGAGCCGTGTCCCCACGACTAGAAAAAGACTCAATAAATAAATAAAATTTAAAACTAAACCTAAACTAATGCATACAAGCAATTAAGAAGAAGAATTAGAACGGGGTACCTGGCCATAAAGATCTACCAAATCATCTTCCGAAGAAGAAGCATAATTATCAATATCCAAGTCTTTAATGCTTGAAATTTCATTCCAGCAGGCGTTGAATTCTCTTTTTAGATTACAAATTTCTCTCATCAATTTAACTGCCCATGCTGTTGTTGTGGATATACTCTTTGAATTTCCATTAAGATTTGATGAAGAACTTTGATCTTGGATTGGTGTCTTTCCTTTAGGCCTTGGTTGTACACTCATCCTTGCTGTTAATTTCCTTTGTAGTGGTTGTGCTGGTGTCTTTGGTTTCTTTTTAATAGGCTCATCAAGGTTAATGGCCTTTCTGTTGTGGCTCCAGGCAATTTCTTGTTCTTCCCTATTAGTGAACACTACCTCTTGTAATCCATAACATTCGTTCTGTTTGTCATCTTTGAATAACCCACAACTCAAGTTATACCAAGGATAGAGAGATTGGCGTGGCTTGAGTTTGTTGCTTGGATGAATGATTGTCAATGGTAGAAGAAGGTACTCTTAATTGTTGTTGAAGAACTCTTGAAAGCTTTATGATTTGATGCTGTTTTATGATGGTTTAATTAAGATTCAAGGTGTATTATAGGGTTTGGGTCTGAAAAGCGTTTTTATTTTACCTCAAAATCAGGTTTTCTCAACTTCATTAGATAGATCTCGAAAATATATGCGATCTAGGCTCTTGAAAAAGTGAATTCCGACCTCCGAGCACAAAGTTGTGGCCTTTTAACGTTTTAGCTAAAAAAAATTTAAACCGTATGCGCGATTTTTCGCTACGATTTTGCTAATGTGTCTCGGCTGTGACCCATAGTGAAAAACTGTCCCGACGAAAAATTTTTCTGCCTGCGGTACACCGGAAGAATCGTGCGGTGTACCGGACCTGTGTTGGAAAAAACCGTAGCTTGCGATTTCTCGATACAGTTTTCTCTCTCTACTCTCGACAATGAACCGTGGTGGAAAACCGTCGCCACGGTTTTTGACCCTAAAAGTCAATTCCTGCACATATAACACACTACCTTTCTCTCCTATTAGCTTGTAAACACATTAATAATATACACTAACTTAGAATTAACTAAAAAGCAATTAAAACAAGGGGTGTCTCCCAAGAGCACTTTTGTTTAACGTCATTTAATTCGACGTGTTACCTCTGTGAGTATGTATTAACATCACCTCCCCAACAATGAGTCAATTTATTAATATATGGCAGGCGAAAATTGAATCCCTTGCGTTTTACTCCCACAAATTTCTCAGATCTATTCTTTGTAGCCACGGATGGTCCCACCCAAGAGTTCTTGGGTGTACGTGCGTCAGGTGGTAACTTCATTTGATATTTAGTATTACACTCCTCTGACAATCCATTCATCTCCTCAGTTTCTAAGCTTCGTTTGTTAGAGAGAATGTCCTTCATGAATTTAAGATATTTTGGTATTCTCTTGAGAGCTTCTACAAACGGTATATTAATATCTAACTTGTTCACCATGTCAAGGAACTTCTTGAATTCTTTTTCATTGTTCTTGCTTTTTACACGTGATGGGAATGGTGGAGGATGACCTGTATTGTTTACCACTGAGCTCTTCTTCTTTTCTGGTGCCTTCTCTGGGACACGCTTTTGTTCAATTACCTCTTTGATTTTGTCTTCAACTGATTCTTCATCCACCATAGGAATAGGGGTTGGTTCTTTTGGTTGTTCTGTTTCTTCCACTCTAGGCAGAGGTAATTATTTTCCACTTTTTAATCCAACCGCATGACAAGCATCGTCTTGAGGAGTAATAATATTACTTGGGAGTTTCCCTTTTGGCCTGTTCTGAAGTGTACTCACCATTTGTGATAGGGTATGCTCAAGATTTTTAATTACCTTTGATTGGGTTTGGAGTCTTCGCTGGCTTATCTTCATGTTTTCTTCAAATAGTCCCAGAAGTTCAGTTATACTCGGATCCAAGCTCGAAGGTTGTTCTTGTGTAGCTTGTTGTGTTGTATATTGAGGTGATTTTTGATAAGTTTCTTCATAAATCAGCGCTTCTGGATAGATGGGTTGTGTTTGATAGTACGATTGAGGCCGAGTTTGATAATAGGTACCTTGGTTTTCGACCCAATTTTGATTCTGTGGGGATTGATAATTAGCGCAATTTACTTGAGGTTGATAATAACCATTAGAGTAACGGTTTCTTTGATGAGATACGAAGGAAATCGAAGCTGGATTATTCATACAACTCTCCGACGAATGATTTCTTGCTCCACAACCCGGACATGAAGGTAACATATGGACTAGATTTACCTAAGCTATTGTTCGTGCTTGTTCTTGTAATTCCTTGAGTTGTTGGTTTAATTCTTTGAACTTTAGAGATTCTAAATTATCTTCTTGTTTTTCTGATTCAATCGGCCAGCTTCTCTCGGTATCCAGAACTCTTTCCATAATAATATTAGCTTCTTCAGGATCTAATAACACGAAACTTCCATCTTCTAACAAATCTGTTTTTGCCTTGGACTCGTCGTTGAGTCCTCCATAGAACATGGTTAATTGATATTCGGGCGAGGAGACATGGAATGGACACCTCGATTTCTTATCGTTAAAACGTAACCATGCTTTCCCAATACTTTCCCTTTCTTCTTGCATAAATTGTTCAGACTCCAGCATATCTTTTAAACGTCTACTAACCAAATAAAATATGTCTAGGAATTTTGCCTGGAGTTTATCCCAATCTGGAATTAAATCGGGGAGTTGGGAATCGTACCAATCTCTTGCACTTCCAGTTAAAAAGAACTGGAACATAACGTAGTACATCTGATCCTGTTTAACGCCTTTGATAAAATTAGTGTCCCAGATCTGCATGAATTTCTAGACACAACGAACCAGATCTTGTTGTGTAGCACCACTAAATTTTCCATGACTCGCAAATTGCGCAATCATGCCTGGATCTGGTCGAAATTTAGTGGCTCGGATTTCTGGAGTGCGGATTCCTCTTGGTTGCACTCTGAATGAGATGGGAAGATCAAGTTTCCTCGGGCTTGCCATATGTAAAACCTATAAAGACAAAACTGAAAAACAAAAGCGTAAAATAGAACTAACTAAAATAAAAAAAACTAAATAAATGCACAAGGACTAACGATGTAGTCCCTGACAACGGCGCCATAAACTTGGTGTCGCCTCGGGTGTGATAAAATACTAGATAATATAAGTGCAAATAAACACCCTAGGATAATATGGTATTGCAAGTATTACAGGAAGTATTCAAGTTTTAATGATAAGTGAATTCGTTCCTCAGAGACTACGAAAGGTAGAAAGAATTTATACAAATATCAAGTGCAATTAAATAAGTTAGAATACTAATACACAATAAAATAAAAGACAAGTAATATTTGTTTGGTTTTTTATAAGACAATTTAACTACGTAAAATAAAGACAGTAAATTAAATAAGAACAGAAGATAGTATGAGTGATTAGCTCGAGATATAGCAAGTAATGGCCCCTAGCCTTGTTTACTCTAAACAGGTAAGGGGAAGTATGTAGTATTGCAATAACCAGGATTCTAAATTCCTCCCTATCCCCATCAGGGTGGACTAGGGTGGCGACCTCACAATCACGAGGGGACTTAAATAGGGTGCTCCTACGCCATTAGGTTCCTAAATGAGACTGGCCTTCTAATGATGATCGGTGGTACAATCATACCCTAATGGTTACCTAGTTAGGCAAGCCCGTCAGGATCATTACCGCACAATAGACGTTTATGTGGTGTTTCAATAATTAGACACCCCTTCCAGGTGACCATCTAACTACTATTAAGGTAATCCTATACGTTGCGCACCGCAACGAAAACAGACAACAAATCAAAGCACATATAACAGAGAATAAAACAATCATTCATTTATATATTTATCATCCCAAATTAAACTAGATGTAAAACAAGTCTAAGGTTCATACCCATATGCTAAATCTCAAACTAAATTAAATTAGTTTATAATAGAGAAAGAAAATAAAACAATTACAAATTTGAAGGCTTGTGAAGACATGATTCGATGTTCAGCTCCTTCCAGACTTCTCTTCTCTTGATGTAGGCTTCTTCTTTGCTTAAGGATTGGACACGGATGTGTTTCTACTGATTAAAGGGTGTATTTATAGGGTATAGGAAACCCTAAGACGTTTTATTGGAGTGGAAGACAAGTATTGAACTTCTAGTCCAACTCAAATTCGTAACCCTAAAATATAGAAAAGGTAATAAATTGTTGTTGTTTTGTGTTGGACGTAACTTCTTCAATACATCCCCGACTGATGTGTTCTTCAGCTCTACAATTTTTCTTCAGACTATTCTTCCAAATTCCCAGCCGTTTTTTAGTTATGATCAATTTAATGGACATAGCTGCTGTAATTCCGATTTATTTGGCAACTTTATCTTTTCCTTTTTTATATTTCTTTCATTTTATCTCTTATTTCCATCATTATCTTCTTTCCCTTATCTCTTAGAATTGATTTGGCATCTAATTATACCATATATCTTTAAAACCTCTTAATTAACAAAAAATTAAACCAAATATGCTCTAAAAATAATAAATCACCAAATCAAGACAAGAAATAGGAAAATATAAATATAGGAGTAAAAATCGATAATTAATTTATTAAATACACCTAAAATGATGTCTCCAACCTAGATCAAATCATCACAAATAGGGAGATATCAGAGATAGTGGTGGAGCTTGTGGTTTTCTGTGCAAATCTACCGAGAAAGAAAGTTGGAGGGAGAAAGTGGGAGGGGTGGGTTTTTAATTTCTAAACCTAATGGGAGGAGAGGGTGGTTTTATGGTGTTTTTTAGTTGGATTCTAATTACTTAGTTAAGCTGGGCCTTTAATTGAAAAACCAATGTTGTTAGTTCCTTTAAACCTATAGTATAATTAGCTTACACTAGCCAAGAAAACGTATAGTATAATTTTTCAAAAAAGGCTAGCGTGTAACTATAAAAGCTGGCAAGAGTATATGAAAGTGTAATTATAAAAGACGGTAAGTGAGACACATTTCCAAAAAAGTGCATACTTAGACCAAAAAATATATATATATAAAAGTAAATACATAAATATCATTCTGAACATGAGCTTAGCAATTGAAAGTTCATAATTATGCAAAAATTTACCATTAAAACAGTAGTGTTTAATATCCTTTAAACAAGAAAAAAAGAGGTGATGAAACTTAGTTGAACAAGTAACTAAAATTTAAAGACGTGGAACTTTAAAACATATCCTACTATACTCCTCAAGCCATCACTCTTCTTCACAAGAACCCTCTCATTTCTCAATCTTTTCACGTATTTCTTTTTGGCTAGAAGCTTCCTCTTTCACTTTTTCTATTTGAACCTCAATTTGTCCAAGGACAAAAGAGCCATCAATAACTCCTTTATTAAAGAAAAAACAAACAAAATAAGAGATTTATTTCAATTGAAAATATTCATTGTCAAATTAGAATGTTTGTATACCATATTCAATACCTTCTATAACAAAGTCCAGAGAATTATCTAGCTCTTGGATCATGTGAATCTTCCTAGATATTTCATCTAGCTTTGATCTCTTTTTAAGAACAAGTTCCTTCATTTTGCTTACTTTCAACTCTACCAACTTTGAAACTTCCGCCTCAACCTTCAAGGTACAAAATCATACACGTCTTTTAATTTTAATTATGATCTTGTTTAAAAATTCACATCCTAAATAAGTCACATAGTTAATGAATTCAACCAGAAAGAATGTTGGGTTGTGTTATTTTGTCCTCTCAAGCGGAAACATTACAAGTTAAACGGCTTGTATAGAGTAATATATGGTATTTCCATACATTTAATCCCACAATACATTTTTTTTATTGATGGACACACATTAACTTAGATGGTTAAATATTAGAGAAGAAGATAAAAGAAATTAATAGTTTGAACCTCAGTTGCAAGTGTACTAATAGAAGTATCCTTGACATCTCTACGGATGTGCTCAACTCCAATTTATTCTCTTTAACCTTTTCAACAGCATATGTAGTAATCTTTAGTTGGCATTCCCAGGTCCTTAGGCTGCATATCTATCATAACTAAGACTAGACTGGAGTAGGTACATAGCTACGGATTTGTCTCTATTAACTTTATCATTAGCGGCAAATATTGCCGCTAAAATTATACTTAGAGACCATTTTGGTTTTTAAAAATACCATTAGAGACCATTTTAGTTGCTGCCGCAATAGATTCGCCGCTGATGCTACTATTTCTTGTAGTGAATTACAAGTCAACAATCACATAAGTAAATAACACTTATTACTTCTACAAAGAATCAGTGTGCTGAAGCAATACAATTGAATTTGTGAATTGAACCTACAAGCTTTCTTCTTTGAAGTTGTTATGAACAAGTAAATATCAATCAATCAAAGCAGTAAATATTTAGCTATATCTTGTTCACCAAGAATTTCACACGTATTCTCCAGATACTGATAAAGGACATTAACGTCCATATGCCTATTGTAAAATGAGTATAGAAGAGAAGAGTCTTCAATAAACAAAAATTGTAATTGAAATTATAAAAAATTAATTAGGGCCAAAAAAAATTGGTGGTTTTGCCTGGTGGAAGTATGATCAGGCTAGTGTTTCGAAGTGGCCTCATTGAGGCCACTCCTAAAATGGAAGCAAGCAAAACGAATATTACTCATTGTTCTTTTCTTCTTCTGCCACGATCTAATTTGGCCTTCTTAAGCATCGCGTTTGGATTTTGTCGTGGTTGTTGGTTACCTGGAAGTAGTAGTGATATGGTGGCAGATACGGTGGTAGCGTTGAGTTCCATGTGATTCTAAGCTGGAGAGAGCTAGTCATTAAGGGTTTAAAAAAAAATTATGGTAAAAAAAAACATATACTTAGTTAAAAACAACCTATAATAATTTATTTTATATCTATACTATCCTCATTAAAAATATTATTTTATTCTTAATATAATATTTACTTTTTTATATAAAACAAATAATAGGACATCTCCACCAATTATCATTATCACCTCCACCACTATCACCACCTCCATCACCTTATAAGAAAATTCGACCACCGCTACAGCCACCACTATACCACCACCAACAACAACAACAACTATTTCATCACACACGCGCATCCGTGGAAAAAAAATTTAAAAAAATCATAAATAATTCTTAAAGATTCAAGAAATTGCATTTTTTGACAGGCAAATCAATATTTACGTCTATGATTTTTTTTTCATTGTTCGAAACACTGAATTTTTTGTTTTTAACAATGAAATCTTTGTTCCAAAAAAATGAATTTCTCATTCCAAACAATTAAATTCATGTATGCAGAATAGTTTCGATATTTTATAAGAATGAATTCCTTGTTCGGGAAAAATAATTTATTGTTCAAAATAAATAATTCATTGTTCGAAACAATTAATTCATTGTTCGAAACATGAATTTCATAAAAAATCAAAATAATTCAAAAATAATTATGAACGTAAATATTAATTTATCTTGTCTAAAAATGTAATTTCTTTTATTTTTTTATTTTTTATAATTAGTCATGAATTTTTTTTTAAAAAAATTTCAGACACGCACGAGTCATGGATAGTAGGTGGTGGGGGTAGGGGTTGTGGTTGTGCTGGTGGTTGTGGCTGTGGTGGTAGTAATAGGTTAGTGGTGGTAGTTGTAGTGGTGGTGGAGGTGGTAGTAATAGGGTGTTAAAATTTTTATATAAATAATTAAATTATCTCAAATATCATATAATGGTATTTTTGACAAATGATATTTTTAATAAATAATTTTATTAGTGGTTGGTTTTTAACAAATAATTTTTTTTAACAGATTGTGCTTAAATAATGTTTCTTCATTTATAAATAATAAAAATAGAAAAAATCCTATTTTTTCTATTTTGTTTTATTACTTGTTATATAAAAGTATGTTACTATTATGGTTAAAAGGTTTATAATTAGAAGAAAGATTTGATTTACCTAATTTTAGAAAAGAGATTATCATTTAGCCCTAATTTTAGAATTATTCTTTTTTTTTTATTTCTTTATATTATAGGAAAAATATTTAATTTTTTAAAATATCTTAACTAATCTCATAATTTCAATATATAATATAATAAGAAATATAAAAGTATTTTTATTTGAAATTATCTTTATGTGAATCCAAAACAAAAGCTTCATGAATCATTGCATAAACAAAGTATGAACATATTATTCATATACTATTGATTAGGAATCCGTTATTTGGATTCACATAATAATAAAAACAAAATTGTCAAAAATTATAATTATAAATAAAAATTATTTTATACCTTTTTATATTATATAAAATATTACGTATTAAAATTATAAAATTATTTAAAAAATTTGGCGATAACTTTCGTCAAGAAAAAAAGGCTAATTGCATGATTAGATGGGATTCAGAAAGCGTTGCAAATTTCTTATAATGCCTATAAAGAGGCTAAGGGGTGTATTTATTGGTGTTAAAAATCCCTAATTAGTTTTTACTTGGAGTGAAAGACAAGTCAAGAACTCTTTAATTCGTGGCCCTAAAATCTAGGAAAGGTAACATTCTGCTGCTGATTTATTTTGGTCATATCTCCTTCAATACTTATCTGTTTGACACGTTCCAATAGTCGAAACCACTTGTCTCGAAAATCTCTATCCATTGGTGCAGACCATTCTCCCAAATTCTTAGCTAATCTTAAGTCATGAACTCGTATTTAGAACGTGGCTGGAATTTCAGATTTATTTGGCAGCTTTATCTTTTCCTTCTTTGCATATATCCTTCCTTAATCTTCTTATTTCCATCTATATCTCTTCCGTTTACTACCTAGACTTGACTTGGTCTCTAATTAATTATCATATATCTTTTAAAGCTTCACAATAAATAAATAATTAAACCCCATATGCTTTAAAAATTAATAAATCAATAAATCAAGACAAGAAATAAGAAAGTGCACTCTAAAATTAGAATCTCGGATAAAATACTTCCTAACACACTAAAAATATTCTAAGACTTTAATTCTCACTTCTCCTCCTTGTATTAAAATTCAAGAACCTACTAACTTTGCACTAAAAATAATCAAATTAACGCACAAAAGCTCTAAAAATGCAAATAGTCTATTTCCAAGGGGAGAAAGTGTAATATGACAAAATAAGCATAAAAGACTATCAAATAAGTCAAATATTCACCTAAAAGGATGACTCCAAAGGGCTAATAATTAGAAAAAATAGGAAGACATCATAGGGTTTTTCATCTTTCGGACTGAGGGATGTTAACTTTTTCCATAAAATAGGTAGGGTGTGTATAACCCTTAAACTTATTAATTAATACAATTTTCTTACTACGGTATATCCAAAACTTGTTATTATAGGAGTGAATTCTGTTGTTTGATAGGAAATTCCATTGTAATTTATAAACAAATTTATCTATAATAAGAAAATATAAGATATAAAAATAATGGAATAATTTAAACTGTTGTATCATAACTAGAAAATACCTGATGTGGGATCCTTGGTTGATCAAAATTGTCCAAGTATATTAACTAAAGGTCTTCAAGTATACCTCTTTAGCGCACCTAAAAATTTCACTAGAAGAATTAAACAAGAACACGTGGGCACATGTTGCTCACGTCCTTATCCATATAAGGATAATCCATATATAGCTGGAAGAATCATACTAAAACTATCTACAAATAACAATTTGGAATTTTTTATCTTACCACTAATCGACAAAACATCGTGCTTAAATTACATTGTTGAATTATATACTTAGCAAATATTATAGGATAAATTAAAGGTGGAAAGGTAAATGATAGGATGTAATAATCCATGTTAGAGTACCTTATATCTTTCTCGTATAATTATACACACTTATTTTATTTCATTGATCTTATAAGTTCCAGCATTTGAGAGCTCTTTTTCACAAATTTACCTATAGTTGAACTATCATAGAGTCATTTTAAGTTTCATTCCCGATGATTAGGTCGATTAACTATATTCTAGACAATACTTGCTCAAGAAGGCTTTCAAAGATCGAAAAAACTATATGTGCTCAAATAAATTTTATGAATAACGTTTTCTCTATCAAAGACCTAAACCGAAAATTGTGAACATAAGTATAAATCACATATGTAATCCTAATTGATAATTCAATTCAACAACGAACATCTTAAATTGTATTACAAATTATCATTAATTAAATTTTACCAAAAATTATAAATAACTAGTATAATTAATTAAAATAATCTTGATATACACTTCGAATCATTTTACAATAATTAGAGCATCTTAGGATATTGTATCAACTCGAGTTCATCCATCCAAGTAACTAGTTATGGAACTAAGGTGTTTAAACTATTTAATCAATTAATCCTTTGTCAAAATTTATAATTCAAATCTTACTATATTGTTACATCATTGTAAATGGTATAAATATTAATAATAATACAATTATGTGGATTTTAGCGAGCAATGAAACTCAGATTTATTGTAATAAGAGTCATATTTTATAAGTATATAACAAAATATTCCCAAACCTACTGAATATTTTGAGTTGTTAGAGTGCAAAATTTGACAAATATTATATGATAAATCAAAATTTAATAATATATCAACGAATGATTTTTTTCCATTCAAATTCTTCAGTATTAAAGATCAAATCGAATGATGTACAATACATGCTACAAGATCAACCTATTCCTACGTGAGAAAGTGTCTTTGGAGAAAAGTTAAAGAATATTACAAGGAACATATCCTCAAATCTACGAGAGCAGGTTATACCTAACATATTTAGACAAGAAATTGGCAATTTCATTCTCCGAGCAAGATATATGATGAGAGGACCACTATCTATCGGAAATATGATAATTTTTTGTTAAGATTACTCAAACATTCCATCTGGTTTAGTGATGTCTCCCTATTTGTTCTAATTATTAGCCCTTTGGAGACATCCTTTTAGGTGAATAAATGACTTATTTGATAGACTTTTATGCTTAATTGATCATATTGCACTTTCTCCCCTTGGAAATTGACTATTTGTATTTTTAGAGCTTTTGTGCGTAATTTGATTGTTTTTAATGCCAATTTAGTAGGTTCTTGAATTTCATGAAAGACCAATCAAAGGAGGAGAAGTGAGAATTAAAGTCTTAGGGTATTTTAATGTGTTAGGAAGTACTTTTACTCGAGTTTCTATTTTTAGAGTGCACTTTCCTATATCTAGTCTTCAATTATTGATTTATTCTTTTTAAAGCATATGCGGTTTAATTATTTATTTATTGTGAAGTTTTAATAGATATGTGGTAATTAATAAGAGACCAAGTCAACTCAAAGAAGTAAAGGAAAGAATATTTACATGGAAATAAGAATATTAAGAAAGGATATATGCAAAGAAGGAAAAGATAAAGTTGCCTTATGAATCTGAAATTTCAGCCACGTTTCAAAGACAAGTCCATAACTTAAGATTGACTAAGAATTTGGGCAAGTTTTCTGCACCAATGGAAAGAGATTTCCGAAACAAGCGGTTTTGAATATTGGAACGCGTCAACCGGATGAGTATTGAATGAGATATGACCAAAACAAATCAACAGCAGTATCTTACATTTCCTAGATTTTAGGGCCACGAATTTGAAAGTTCTTAACTTGTTTTCCACTCCAAGTAAATTCGACCTAAGGCTTGCTAACACCTATAAATACCTCCCTTAGCCTCATCTCTGAGAAGTGTTGAACCCCCTTGAAATGAGTGATTTTTCACACACTTCAGAGAATTACACAAGAGGCTTAAGGTTTTCAAGTTAGAGCAAGAAGGCAAGGAGAAGCTAGTGCTGGAGGAATCCTGTTCTTCCATCATCAGTCATCTTACCCTTTAGGTTATCAATTTATCTTTTATATTTGAACATGAATTCCTTTTATTTAATTTTAGTTTTTAATTCAGTTATGAACTAATTTCTTTAGTACTTGAGAATCGCTATATGGGTTGAACTTAATTCTGTTTAATTTATGTTTTCTTAATTTGGGATTTAATGGTTTAAATTAGACTAGGTATTTTGTGTTGACTATAATTATGTTTTAATCACTAATTTTTAAGTCATGAATCAAACATAGCTCATAGTAATTAGGCTATTCTATATAGTGGCGTATGGATCACCTTGACGGTGGGTTTAATTACAGACTTAAATAATAGACGCATAGTATCCGTTATTGACCAAGACGGGCTTTACTAACCATGCAACCAATGAGGTAAATTAGTATTCATCTGAAGGTAGCTTATGTTCACCCCGACGGGGTTTGTAATACCGTAGGATAGCTCTTAGGTCCACCCTGGTGGGGGCTAGGAGATCTTAGAGTCCCTACTAGCACAATAATACCAGTTTAGCCCTTAAACAAAAGCATGAATTAGATAGGTTAGGTGAAACCCTTGCGAGGATCAAGTACTCTTTCTCATCTAAATTTCAAGTCTCTTTTATTTTCTTTCTTTTATTTCCGTAGTTTATTTTCTTGCATCTTTTAATTTATAAAAACAAAAATCTTTATTTTATTTTTCTGTCAAGCTATTATTCTTACTTATCGATTAATACCTGAGTTGTGCCTAATCCGTCCCTGCGAACAAACTTGTTTATCATATATTACTTTGACAACAATGCACTTGCGGTTTTGTGGTTCCGTATTTTCTGTTCTTAAATTATAAACACACCAGGATCCACCAAGTTTTTGGCACCGTTGCCGGGGACTGTAGCGTGTGACCCCGGTGTTAATCTTTAGTAGTTTAATTGTTTTAGTTTTAGTTTTATTTTTCAGTTTTACGCTTTGGGTTGTCTTTCTTTCTCAGGTTTACAGGTTTTGGTATATGTTTGGAGATATAGCGATTCTTGCAAATCCCGAAAGCCTAGTTCGAGAAGCAAACAAAAGAAAGAGAGAAGTTGGCCCAGAAAATATTAATGTCGAGAGATTCAGACCCGATCCTGGTATGTTATCTAAATTTCAAAGTTATGGCAATTTCAGAGGAGCACCTGTCGAAGATTCCTTGTTGTACACAAGTTCATGCAAATTTGCTATTCCTATATTACGCAAGGAGTAACGAGAGATCAGATGTATTTTGCGAATTTCAGGTATTTCTTTATTGATGGAGCAAGTGAGTGGCATGATTCTCACGAACCCGAAGCATTACAACATGGGACGCATTACAAACTGCGTTCTTCGACAGATACTACCCAACAAATATGAGATTAGACGCGCAAGTTGAATTGACTTCATTCAAACAAGATCAAGACGAGACTTTGGATAGAAGTTGGAAGAGATTTCAGATTTGTTTGAGAAGAGTCCCTGATCATGGTCTCACAGAGATTCCACAGATGAAGATATTTTACCGAGGACTTGATGGCTCTTCAAGAAAGGATCTAGACTTGCTTTGTGGTGGTGGATTTTTACAGGTGCAACCAGTCCATGCTAAGATTATTTTGAATAGAACTGTGACGAATGAGATGGGTTGGAATACTGTGAGAGCACCTATCCGAGGTTGAAATAGTGCATTCATTGAAAAAATATTCACTGCCATGGAGAACAAACTCGAGCAACAACTGAAACAGCTTACTCTAGCTGTTACAAAAAGTGTTGCAGGTAGAAAAGCAGATGTTAATGTTACAGAAGAATTTAATGGGTGTTCTAATTGTGGTACACAAGATCATGATTGGGAGCATTGTCAAAAGAATCCAAAAGCCGTAATGTTTGTTTCTAACTGAGGGAATTATAATTCAAGTGGTCAAGGATATCAACTGACTAGAAACCATCCAGCTTTCCAATATTCAAATCCAAATGGGCTGCTAATTCGACTTATGCATATCAACCACATCCCCAAGGCAATAACTATCAACCAAGACCACATAACTACCAAGGTGGACAAGCTTACGGAAATCAAGCTCAGAGACAACCTTCTCAAGACGCTTACACCGACACCATGAACCAGAAAGCTCTACCTGCTCAATCTCAAGAAGGTGCACTAGATGTTCAATAAACCTTGTTGACATTAATCAACATTCAAACAAAAGCTAGCCTTGAACACAAGTTACAGCCGCAGCATTGAAGATGTTAGAAAACCAGCTAGCTCAAGTGTCAAAACAATTGAGTCAACATAAACAAGGACAACTGCCAAGAGACACTGAAGAACCCAAGCAAAGAGAAGATTGTAATGCAGTGACACTTAGAAGTGGTAAGAATCTCCCACCACCTCCTTTTCCCGTGATGAAAGAAAAAGAAACAACTGTGAAAGAAAACCCGGTAAAATATGTGGCGGAGAAAGAAGATGAACCTGGATTAGTGGAAGTGGAGAAGATTCTGGAAAAACCAATGAAGCAAGATAGTACAGTAACCCGTCCTCCTCCACCTTTTCCCTCGAGAGTTCAGAATAAAGGCGATATGGCTGACTATCAGAAGTTCTTGAATGTGGCACGTGGTCTTAATATTAACATTCCATTCTTAGATTTCATTAGAGATGTGCCAAAATATGTCAAATTTCTGAAGAGGGCCATCGCCAACAAAAGACCACACCTTGAGAATGAGATGATAGGCTTGCCTAATGAATGCATTGCCATATGCCAAAGCAAACTTCCACAAAATATACTTGATCTTAGGAGTTTTACGATTCCTATTTCCTTTGATAATGAGTGGTAAGGCAAAGCTTTGTGTGATTTGGGACCTAGTATCAGTCTCATGCCCAAATCAATTTTCAAGATGTTGAAGATAGGAGAAGCAAGGCCGACATCCATGGTCTTGCAAATGGCTGACAAATCCCTCGCACATCCAGAAGGACGCATAGAAGATTTCCTCGTCAAGGCAGGTACTTTAATTTTTCTCGTTGATTTTGTTATACTTGAATACGACGTGGATAGGAATGTCCCCATCATCTTGGGACGACCATTCCTAGCCACGTGGCGTACTGTTATTGATGTAAAAAACGGAGAA
>JARWIR010000261.1:0-66225 GCA_029959085.1 Nemophila menziesii | reverse complement strand
TCTAATTGTTATGATGTTCAGAATAAGTATGTTTTGATATTGACCAGGAAACAAAATCAGTTGCGCTTGTTGCTATGCTTGCTGGTTGAAGAGGGAAATTTTTACTTTAATTACATAAAATTTCCTAAGATACCACATTATGCATTTATAGTTTCTCTTTTTGCTTGTGCTAGAAAGTTCAACGAGGCAAAGGCATTTACTGAGGAAAAGGGAAATTTGAAACAACTGTTAAAAGCATTGTTAGATGGATGCATATATACTAAGTTGCGCTACCTTACTTTTCAAAGTTAGACGACACCCCACCTCTCGTATCCACCCTCTCACCCTCTCTCTCTCTCTCTCTCTATATATATATATATATATATATATATATATATATATATATATATATATATATATATATATTTTATACATAATAATTTTTATTTATCTAAATTAGATAAAAAATCCTAAACTAATTTACCAAAAACCCATCTACTTTAACTAATTATAACATAAATCTTATATCTTTTTCTCAAAACAAATTTATGTTAATGTTCTATTTTCTCTAAAGTACACCATAAACCCTAAATTAAATATAATTATAAAATGTTTTATTTAGGAGATAATTGCTAATTAGGTCAATAACCCAACAAATCATGTTTTAAGAAGTTCAGCCTAAGAGTTTGGATGAATAAGGTTCAAAGTATTATTTTAGGTTTATAGTATACATAATATAACCTTACAAATTAAAATAATATAATTTTATATAAAAAAAAGTATACAACAAGAAACGTTGAAAAATTTCAGAACAAAAAATTAAAAAAAAATCAATTGGAAAACAATGTAACATTAAACCTAAAACTAAGATATTCACACTCATATTCAAAAACGAAAAAAAAAAATCTCTTCCCATTCACCTTCCCACCAAGCTCTTCTCCAGCAAAAGTAAACCGTCGCCATATGCACTATCATCATCAACCCAGATTCGCTGCGCTATCAACATTCGAAAAAACCCAAATTAAGGTAAAAAAATCATTTTTTACCATTCCATTTGATTTCAACCTAACCTCATCATTTACAATTTTCAGAATTATCTGAATTAAGTATAATTAATTTTTTGTTAATATGAGACAAATATTTTAAAAATGGTTCATCATTTGATACTGAATCGAGACGAAGGAAATGAAATTGGTTCTTATACTGCATTTTTTGAATTGTTTTGCAGTGAATTGTATCCCACAACCTAGTAAATTGTATCACACAACCCAATGAATTATTGTGTCGTAGCCCAGTGAATTGTGTAGTGAAAGGTATTATGGACCTGAATTATTAGTGAAGTGGGTTGGATCTTATGAAGAAACTTTATTGCGTTGTGGACCTTTTGGATTAATCACCCTTTAACTAATCTAACAAAATAGATACAATTTTATCTGAATTCAACATAAATCTATTTAATCTAAAATACAAAATAAACCTAAATCCTAAATCTATTTTGTCTAAATTACAATATAAACCCTAAATTAATAAAATAAACCTATATAATAAAATTATATAATTAATCAAATACAATTCTAAAATACTTTATTTCAATTTAAATATAAATTTTAAGCTAATCTAACAAAATAAATCTATAAATCAACATATAAAATATAATATAAATTTATAAATCTAACACAAATATAAATTTTAAAACTTAAATTCGATGTTATCTATTTTTTTTTTTTTTTGGACGCTCGATGTTATCTATTAAATATATACGTTAATTAAAAAAAAATTGCCTTTTCTTGCTTGCTTTGCCAAGGGAGGTAGAGAATGAAGGAGAAAGGAATATATGAAAAATAAGAGTAAAAAATATTTTAAGGGAAAGGAGGTGGTTCACGCGTTTTGGACGCTGATTTTTATTTCGGAAATTGGTCTTGTTGTTTGGTTCGTGAAAATATTTTCTATTTCTGTTTTCAGAGTATATTTTCATAAAATAATTTTCGTTTTCTTTTCCTATATTTTCAAAAAATATGAAAAATGTCGATTTTACGTTTGCCAATATAAAATTGGTTTTTTTTTTTTTTTTAGCAAAACACGTTTTTAATAGTATTTCGAAAACTATAGAGAATGAATACTGAAAATATTCATAGTTTCCGAAATGAAATTTATTTGAGTAGATATCTAAGATTTCAAAGTATGTTTTCACAAATATTTTTAAAATGGATAATTATGTCCAATTTTTTTTCAAAAATAGTATAAAAGGACAAAAACTCTATACTCTCCTTAAAAGTTAGGATAGATAATAAAGGATATACGTGGATGTTTGTTTATAATTAAAGTATTATGGAGTGGAGTAGTTTAGGTGGCAGCTAAGTCGGTGCCTTTGTTTTTATATTAGGTACTCTCAATTTGGGCTCGAGTAGGTGAAAGTTGGGTAGAAGCCCTTCGGCTTTCGTCCATATTTTGTGATATTTATTACTTGATCACATCTACATATCTGTATCAAATAACATTTATATGCGCCTACCATGGGAAGGTAAAGCTTACGTTGGCAAAAGAATTGCCATCTTGTTGAAACAAAATAGAAAGTAGAGTGACAAAGGGGGCAACCATCTTTTTGCAAAAAATAGAAGTTTATTAAATGGCTATGTAGTTAGCGAGCGGAAGCAAAAAAAATAGGCAAATAATATAACGTTTGCATGATCCTCTTTTTGTGTGAGTAGCCTGCTTCTCGGAATTTATGGAGAACTAGAACCGACAGTGCTTTGAAGATGTACCCCTGGAGAACTACCCAACACACCGTGAAAAAAATGTCTAAATTTCTTTTTCTTTTAACAATGAATTCTTAAAAAATAGACTTTTGTCTCCTCCTAATCCTAAAATTCGCCCCAAGCTTCCCCAAACTACAAATTACCCTAAAAAATTGGACCTGCCTTCCCAAACCCTACAGATTGTTATAGTTTTTCACCCTCAGTAGTATCATCCTGGATCCGTCCTTTCGCTATGGATGTCGTTGTTGATTTTCATGTTAAATTAGCATTGAGGGTGTTTTGGAGATATTCATGAAAAAAATACTGGGGGTGTTTGTATATATGGGAACTTAGTATCGAGAGTTGTTGGAATGATTCTTAAATATAATTTATTTTAAATAATCCTTTCATGTTTTTGGAAGAGTGGAAAATATTATTTGTACCAATTTGTCACACATTATTATTTGGAAAAAAAAGAAACATTGGAATCATTTATCTAATAATTCCTTATTCTTGATAAAAGATTAATGGTTCTTTATATATATTAGTTGTTATAGGAGTTACAAAAACTTGATAAAGAAAAAAAACGGACGACTTTAATGAGCATTGACGAGCATTAATGTGACGGTTTCCTTGTCTTGCTTTTTCTTCTATAAATAGTGACTTTGTCACTTTCATTTCAAGAGGAGAAGAAAAAAGATTATTCTTGAGAGAATGGAAAAATATAGAGAGAATAGAAAGGAAAAAAATATTCTAGAGAGAATAAAAAATAGAATGTAGAACGAAACTAAGAATAAGAATACTATTATATTTCTCTCTCAAATATTCTAGTATAATATTTCTTTAGAGTAGAACGTCTGTTAAAGATAACCGGCACGACCGGAATATCTTTTTAACACCATTTTACATTCCATGTAATAGTTCTTTTCTCGTATTTTCCATGTAAGGTTCGTTATTTTCAATTTATCGTAATAGTGTAGTATTACTTTAATTGAATATTATCTTTTGTTTTACTTTTGGAATTCCATTTCTCTACTTTTAAAACCAGTGAAATTGTTATTTTTCCAACAATTTAAAAAGATATTCTTGTAATATCACTGGTTGTTTTTTTAGCAATGGTTTTTCCTATCTCGGCAGTTGCTTCATAATTGAATGCAAAGGCCTTTTTCCGACGTGACTATGTTGGAGCCTTTCAATGGTTCAAACTACAAACGTTGGGTACAAAATTCACTGATATGTCTTGAACAACATGAACTAGACCTTGCCGTTCTCAAGGTACTCCCTGCCATTGAGGCCAATGGGGAATATACCAAAGAACTACATGCTAGGTTTCTGGATTTAAAAGTTGGTTCAAGAAAGCTAATTCAGTGGTTAGAGGATGGATCTTGGATAATGTGACGAACTCCACCTTTTATTTGTGTACCGTTGAGAAGTCAAGAAAGACTATCTGTGAAATGGTTCAGAAAAGGCATGAGGGTGATGATTCTTATGAGAATAAGTACGTCACCGGGAAATGACCCAACAAGATCTATTAGTATCATACAAGTCAAAAAGTGAATCGACTCATGGATAAGTCCTTAAGTTTCCACGTTTTTATGAGTTTAAGGATTACTTTGCCTCCTTATATTACCACTTTTTAACTCTTGTTGCCCTAAATTTCATTCACAAACATGAATATATATCAATTGGATATTAAATATATGTGTGAATGAAGATCTATGTGAAGAGATCTATATGGTGCAACATGAAGGGTGGGTGGTTTTGGATTAAGGGGATAAAGTATGAAAACTAAGAAAATTGTTTTGTGTTTTTTTTAAACGGGCACCGTGTTAATGAAATAGAATCATAATAAAAGATGGATCAGTTTGTGCTACATTTTTATCAATATGTGTACGACATGATTACTTTTGGTACTTTCATTCATGTGACTTACTTCTTTTATTCTTCTATGTGTGAATAAAATATGTGGGGAAAGATGAGCCTAAGGGAAAAATTCGTTAGAGTCAATTATAGAATTTACCTTAGTTAGTCTCACTTTGTTGGAAAGGTTTGACTCCATTGATATAATATCTAGTAAAAAAAGAAAATCTTTATAATACTAGTATTCATAAATAAGAGAATTGTGGGGTGTGTGTACCCCTTTATGGATATAAAATAATTATAATGATTATGATGCTCTTAATGAATAAAACCCAACTTGGTATTGTCCATATTGTAAAGAGACTCAAGTGGTGACCATTGGGTTATTATTTTTTTATTTAATAAAGTACGAGAGATGTACTATTGATCTATATGATTCACTAACTTCTCATCCATATAATGTAAACTATGCATACATGAGCAAATTAAAACTTAATGAATTCATAGCCATGTGTGGTGGTCCTATTGAGACGGACTTGATGAATTCACCATTTAGGTTGTTATATATTCCTCATACTAAATGAATTCATAGCCATGCGTGGTGGTCCTTTTGAGAAGGATTTGATGAATTCACCGTTGAGGTTGTTGTATATTGCTCATAATATGATTACAAGGAGGCGTCCTTCATGTTCCCAAGGGATGAGTTGTTAGAATCACCACAAATTCATAGCCCGTAAGGGTGGTCCTAAAGAGAAAGGACCCAGGCGGCTGATGTCTCCCTATTTGTTTTAATTATTAGCCCTTTGGAGACATCCTTTTAGGTAAATAAATGACTTATTTGATAGACTTTTAGGCTTATTTGATCATATTGCACTTTCTCCCCTTGGAAATTAACTATTTGCAAAATCTGAGCTTTTGTGCGTAAATTTGATTGTTCTTAATGCAAAGTTAGTAGGTTCTTGAATTTCATGAAAGACCAATCCAAGGAGGAGAAGTGAGAATTAAAGTCTTAGTGTATTTTAGAGTGTTAGGAAATGTTTTTACTCGAGTTTCTATTTTTAGAGTGTACTTTCCTATTTCATTTTCTTGATTTATTGATTTATTCTTTTTAAGCATATGCGGTTTAATTATTTATTTATTGTGAAACTTTAAAAGATATATGGTAATTACTTAGAGACCAAGTCAAGATAAAGAAGTAAAGGAAAGAAGATTTACATGGAAATAAGAAGATTTAGGAAAGATATATGCAAAGAAGGAAAAGATAAAGCTGCCTTACGAATCTGAAATTCCAGCCACGTTTTAAAGATCAGTCCATAACTTACGATTGGCTATGAATCTGGACGATTGGTCTATACCAATAGAAAGCTCTTTCCAAGACAAGCAGTTTCATATATTGGAACTCCTCAAACGGATAAGTATTGAAAAAGATATGACCAAAACAAATCAGCAGCAGAATCTTACCTTTCCTAGAATTTAGGGCTACGAATTTAAGAGTTCTTAACTTGTCTTCCACTCTAAGTAAATTCGACCTAGGGTTCCCTAACACCTATAAATACACCCCTTAGACCTCATAATTCAGTAGCTCTCAATTATTCTTCAATATATACATCTTTAGAGAGAGAGTTAGCACCACCTCTCATATTTTACTCAATTCATAACATCCTTAGAGAGAGAGTCAACCACTTCAGAGCTAGAAGGCAGAGGAGAAGCTAGAGCTGGAGGAATTCCGATCTTCCATCAACAGTCATCTAATCCTTAGGTTATATATTTCTTTTCTGTAATTAAATATGATGTCTTTCTATTTAATTTCAGTATTTAATATTACCATGAGCTAAACTTTTATATACTTGAGAATCACATTAAAGGGATGAACCCTAATTAATTTAATTTTTGTTTTGAATTTGGGATTGTATGATTTAAATTGAATTAGGTCTTAGATATTGGATATTACTTTGTTCTTAATCACTATTTCTTTTCGGTACAACTAGAAATAGATTTTAGTATTTAGGCTATTCCATATAGTGGCATATGGATCACCTTGACGGGGGGTTTGAATACAGACTTAGGTAATACCCGTGTAATGGACGAAAGTCATATGATTTACATAGCCAAAGAGGTAAAATATTATTCATCTGAAAGTAGCTTATATTCACCCTGACGGGGTTTGTAATACCGTAGGATAGCTCTTAGGTCCACCCTGACGGGGGCTAGGAGATATTAGATTCCCGACTAATATACTAATACCAATTCTACCCTTAAACATAGCATAGGTTATATTAATTAGGTGGATTCTTTGCGAGACTCAAGTATATCTCTCTTATCTGAAGCCAGTCTTTTATTTGCTTTTATTTATTTCAATTTAGTCTTTATTTATTTGCATCTTAGTTTTAAGAAAACCAAACAAAAATCATATTATTTTACTTTTCTGTCAAGCAATTATTTCTACTATCTGATTAATATTGGAGTTGAACCTAATCCGTCCCTGAGAACGAACTCGATTTATCGAATATTACTTGGACAACCGTACACTTGCGGTAATTGTGGTTCCTTTATTTTTGTACTTAATTTAATAACACACCAGGAACCACCAGCGGCCGCCTAGGCGGTCTGGAGGCTATAAAAATTCCATTTTCTAATACAAAATAAAATAAAAATAAAATCTATTTTTAATACAAAAAAAATATGTAAACCTATTTTAAAAATTATATAAACCCGAAAAAGTATTCAAATATAATGATTATCATTCACCTAAATTGCATATATTATGTATATAAAAAAATATATAAGTTTGTGATTTTTTTTCAAATATGTTTCCTTATTCTTTCTAATATACTGTGTATATTTAAAAATAAATACACTAATAATACATTATATTCATAAATAAAAATCAAAACCTCCAAATAATAAAACGCCTAGGCTCTGCCTAGGCGCCCGCTTAGTTCTCTAGACGCTCGAAGGTGGTCGACCGTCCACCTAGCGCCTAGTGCCTTTTAGAACATTGATTATATTATGAGTAGTTTTTAAGTAGGAAAAAAATCAATCCCTTTGAATTTTTCTATTTTTTTGTGTTTTCAAAGTTCCAAAAAGGTGTAACCAAAATTTACTTTCAAGAAATAACCGTGCATATAGTATCCCTCTTTAACAACGAGATGTGTTATAATAAATGGTGTAAATTATGTTGTTAAAAATTTATTTTTAGTGATGAATAGTTGTCACTAGCAAGGCATCGTTAAAAACAATTAATATTGTTTTTTTCTGTCGGCACTAATAATTCTTTTAGCGATGACATTTTTGTCATTCGCGACGACATTCAAAATAAAAATAGCGATGGAGATTTGTCGCTGAAAGGTAGGACAATAACAATGAAATTCAAACATCATTTACGTCGAGATCCCGTCGCTGAGGGTAGGGCATTAGAGACTACATCCAACATTTTTATTTGCGATGACATGTCGTCGTTAATAATCCTTTTCAATAAAAAAATAGAATTGGATTAGAATAACTCTCTGTTTTAGTTTTAACCTGTTTCAAAGCCATTTACCATTACATAAACTTCTATAGTTATTCCACAACAAATATCCAAGACAATGATTGAATGGTAAATTGGAACATACACTAAATATCAAAAGACAAAAATATATTACATTTTCCCAATTGTACTCCCGTTCAAATGCTTACAATCAGAATTTAATACAAATATGTGTATTTGTCGACCGATGTGTGCTTGAGTGCATATTTGAAATGCACATGTTTCAACATGTGATTTTTTTAACAAATCAATTCTTACGAATAATCTAACGACGATTTAGGGAATACATAAATTCTACCGACGAGTCTATTTTGTAACCATTCATGTCAACATTTACGATGCTATCATCATAATCGGTATATACCATATGCTCCGACGTGTCTACATATTCATCTCCGTACTCATCCCATGTATTATCATGTACTTCATCATCATCTTCGATGGAAGGAACGTGTTCCAAGGTTGCATCAACTATGGGAATGGCTATTAAGTCCGTGACAATATCTATATATTCCACACCCCATAAATTTGCATTTCACACGTGCCAGTCATTTACTTTCATACCACTTTCCATGCTTTTTGGGTCTTCTTTGTATGTAATCATCGATGTTATAGTCCATTCTTGCTTAATTCGTTATGATGTGGGCTCTTCTTTCCACCAGAATGAAATTGTGCCAATTTTGGCTACTCCATGTTTGTAGTTCTTCCTTATTCTCTTCTCATCGGTGTTATACCACTTTCACTCAAACAACACAATCGAACAACCATTACCGAACTCGACCTAGATGATTTTGATAAACTTGTCGTACCAAGTCATACCACTGGAGATACTGCAAATTCCATAATCTTGGGTGACTCTTTTTTCCCCTTTGTCACATGAAACCCATTTGACCCTATTTATAACACACAGATCACATCTCTGTACTCCATAGTTTTATATGTTTACAAATGTAATAATTTCATCGTTAACTACTGGATCCTCAACATATTTCATTGCAACCACTTGTGGATGGGAATAAATATTAGTTGTATTGTTGTCGGCGTTGTCCTTAAAACCGAAAAAGGTGTATACGTTCTCTATGAACCAACGATGAAACTTTGTTCAGTGATTTTTTTTCTACATATTCCTTATGAAACCCAAGTGAAGACTTGTGCTCACTGAAATATAGCATCTTATCCATAAACTAATCACCTTAAATGTGAGTAGAAACAAGTAAATAGTTTACACTATAAAATTACTTACAACATATACATTTGGTTCTCCTCAGACTTGAGTAGGATGTACCACTCGGTTCTCTCATTTTCATGATACTGAAGTGTGCACAAATTCTTCTTACCAACTGGGTGATAGTGGCTCCTAAACACGGACAGGTGCCTTGGTTTTGGCATCGAATCCTCATATCTACCGATATTTTTAAACTTGGTTTTTTCTTCTTGTAGATAACACGATATAAATGTAAATGTTACTTCAATAACGTATCCCTCGATAATCAAACCTTAGGTCCTTACTGCATTCCAAACATATTCTTCAAGCTTCTTCAAGAACCTTTTGAAAGGGTACATCAATTGCATTTAAACCGACCCACCTAATTGGACATCCTTTTATAAGTGCATGGCTATGTAGATATGATGTAAAAAAAACATAAGTAAATATCATTTCAAGCTTACACATATGATCCATAAATTTTTCTTTACCGTCTTCTTAATCTTTCATACTAAGATGTCTTTTACAAACAATTCCAAATACGTTTCTCAACACTATTATCGCATCGCTCACCGATTTATCCTTGATTAGTCTGGGAATACTCGCCACAAACATGAACTGCATTATTATGTGATAGTCGTGTGATTTAATGTCGATGATATTTCTCGTATCACTGAGAACATTATTTCTCAAACTAAAAGCAAAATAATCGGGAAACTTTTGCGCCTTCAACCAAGCTATAAAAGCATGTAGCTTGTCAGGGGGAATCGTACACTTTGCGTGCATCAACATCACTCCATCTTAGCCATCCTCAAACAATCACAATTCTCTTTTAATATCCAATAATTCAAAATCTTGTTTGGCTTTCATGTTATCTTTTTTCACTTTCCCATCTAGGTCAACTACCATACCAAGTAAACTGCTACATACATTCTTCTCACAAAGCATAACATCAATTTTATGTTTTAGCAAGTTTTTCGACCAATACGGTAACTTGTAGAAGATACTCTTATTCTTCAAGTTAAACCCTTGAGGGCATGTTTTCTTTCTCGGCTTGCCACAAAAGGCCTTATATTTACCAAGAAATACATAAGCAAACCATTTAGCCGTGTTGGTATATCTGCGAGGCTATGCTTTTTAGGCAAAGATCTATTCTCACTTTGACAGAAAGACGAGCTATTCATTTTAAACTGATGTTGTATAGGTAACCAACTTCTATGATAAATATACACTATATATTTATTCACCTAGAGGGACGGTGTATAATTCATGCATTTAGTGAATACATTTTATCCTTAACTCATCCATCCCAAATTGTATGAACTAGTTGGCATATCAATAATTGTAAACAACACAAGCTTTCATGACGAATTATTTAACATGCTATATGGGTTGTTCAGTTTTGAAAAAGGTTAGAACTCATGTGTGGCAAAACCAAATCTGCATATTACGTGGTTCATGTGCAAGCTCAGGGTTCTACTCATAAAAAAATCAAATAATTCCATCAACTGAATGTCGCAACACATCTCGATATGGTGACATATCATATCTTTGGTGGTGTTTCTTGAAGCATAAAATCGTTGTAAACTTGGAGAAAGGGGAAAATATCGTAATTTCTTTTGAGACACTTTCTTCCCCTTCTTCGGATCCCACCTAGATTTACCACATATTAGAAACTGCTTGAGGTCTTCATATTTTAATAATACAATACAATATCATTCAAATATACATCGATCGTATCATATACCAACCCCAAAATTTTCAAATTTCTGTTGGTCTATTCATACAATTCAGGCAACTTTTTTCTTTCAGGAATAACACAACACAACAGTTGCAGGAGTTCAGTGAAAGAGGTATTCATCCACTTGTTCTTCACCTTTATGTGCATCAATTACATATGAAATTCAAATAACTCATCGCGATGTAACCAAGGTAAAACTCACTCTCCAATTTCTCAAACAAAGCATCAAAATATTCATAATTTCTCCATAAAATGATCGTCTCCCATCTCAGTGTCACCAGGAAAATACTCTTCATTGATAATGGCTCTCAAATCATCAAGCACCTTCAATAAATCTTCATATACGATAAAGGTCTAGTCAATTCCAAGATTTTGTTATGTTTTATCGGGGTATATCCATATCTCTTACGTTGGCAAAACTCCATTCTTCAAAATATGCTCTTTTACCGTGGTAATATGAAGTTTTTGATGATTAAAACAATTGTTTCACGGACACTTAATGACACCCTCACTATCCAAATGCTTCCCACAAATTCTTAGAATATTTTCACTACTTTCAAGAAAGCTAAACACCTTTCTCCTTTGATTTAATCCAACTCCTCCCGATTGGAATATCCATCACCTATATTATCGAAACATGTTACAAAGTGGATAAATATATAAGTAAATGTAACTTTTAAAGTATAAGTGTTGTAAGAAAAAGGGCAAAATATGTGTACTTGTGTTAAATTATTACCAAACTCAATACGTATTAGTAAGTTACCAAAATCACAGCCTAAAGAATGTGTAAAATTATCTAGATCTTTCATAAATGGATTAAAGTGTGCTTAATTCAGGATATAGGGACTTCAAGTACATTTTTTAATTAAATTTTGTATCGTGCAATTTTACCCTAACACATAAACCAATCATATAGTGAAACTTCATTATAATGTAAGGATCAATTATCGAGTAATTCTACAATAACGTAGGCACCGATCATATAAATTCTACATTCTCTGCATATTATAAAGACACAATTAAAAAAACACTCAAAATACTATAATCCAACCTTTAAATAACCTAAATTTATATATTCTACATGTCTATAATCAAAGAATTATCATACATGAATAATAAATATAATTGAAAATATTAAGATATAGAAGGTATCTATTTTTTTGGGTGTTTTGATGTTATAGGGGTCCCCACACATGTAGATGGTGATTGGGTTATCCAGTAGAGCAACAATAATGGTCTAGTAACGGGTAGGTGGTGGTTTTGAATTGGAAAATTGGATAAGGTTTTAATTAATTGGGGATGGGATATTAATGGTGTAATGAGTAAATAAAACTTCCCAATCTGATGTGAACCCCAAGATAATGTCCTAGAAAGGGGGGGGGGTGAATTTGACAATGCATAATTAAAAGTCTAACACAAATTAGATCCTTTGATCCTACCTAAACGTCCAACCTTTTTGAGGACTTGAACATCACTCAGAGATAGGATAAGAGTATGAATACTCAATCAAACTCTATGTGTATATATTCTATGTTGAACACTAGCCAAAAATCAAAAGAAACAATGTAATTAAGCATTTAATATTCTATACCTAAAGATATATGAAATATAGAGGCAATAAATCAAACAAATGTATGCACAAAAGTAAAGAGTTAAGGGAAGAAGACAAACACAAGACTTAGAATTGTTTGACTCTTCTAGCCTATATCCACTACCTAAGGTATGAGCACCCTTAGAATTTCAACCTCCTCCACTAAAACTCCTTGTGTCTCTTGAAGGTGAGAGAACAAACCTTTACAACCTCTTCGAAATCTCATTTGAAGGTTCACACTAGTGTTTCCTCCAACACCAGGAAAACAAGCGAACAATCTCCACTCACGATGTACCACTTCACAAACATGTTAAAACTTTCTTGTGTATCACCACACATAGAATAGTAGAACATCTCCACCCACGATCTACCACTTCACATTTAGTGAATCCTTCAAGATTTTTGCCCTACCACACAAGCTGTAAATCAGTCTTGTCTAGTCTATGGAAGAACATCCTCCTCATTAGACCAAGAGTAAAAACCCCACTATCTATGATTACCCTTAATTTAACTAGCCTAGCCTCTAGAATCCTAAATGATTTGGTACAAAAGTGTTTATGTGCTAGGATATACAAATATATATATGTATGGATATACAAACGATATTTCTTTGGGGCTCCTTGACTGATAGATTTGATAAACATTGAATTTTGTAGAGAGAAGAGCCACTTAATGGAGTCACACAATGCCTCCATGTGTTGCTAATGTCTCCATATATGTGATATATTAATCTAGTTTTGAGACATTATTTTAGGTTTTTTTTGTTAATCTTAAAGCGATTTTACCCCATTATTAGATAATTTCTTAATACATTCCTTAATTTGGAGATTTATTGCTTTTGTAGTGTTTTTGGTATAATTTGTGAGTTATTGTGAAGCTCTTAAATAAAAGGAATAAATTATATTCCAAATTAGTTTCAATGAGTTAGGAAATAATATCCAAGTTGAAATCTAGAGTTAAAAGGAAACAAAGTTGAATTAGGAAAGGAAAAGTTTCCAAATAAATCTGTCATGCTGAAAAGTTGTCCAGTGTTTTAAAGACTGTAGAAAATCTATTACGAATCTAGAGGAGATAATTTTTGAGCAGATACTCTTTGAATTAGGGTCGTTCAATATAAAGTACGTGAATATTTGATAAGTAACGAAGGAGATATGACCAAATCACTCAGCGGTGTTTATCTTGTCCTATAGTTTAGAAAACAAATTTGAATTGGAAAAGGACTCCAAAACTTGACTTGCACTCTAAGATTTTCGCCTGGGGTTAGCTAAAACCTATAAATACATCTAGTTATCATTGTAAACATGTCATTGCTCAATTATTAATCATTATTACACTTAGAGATCCTTAAAAGCAAGTTGACAAGTATGTATCTATCTTTCAGTTTATTACTTTCTAGTATGAACTAATTCTCCCATAGCTTGGTTTTTCACATGTATAATTTTTGAATTGTATTTCTTTATTTTATGTAATTTGGGATTAACCTTTAAATTGATAAAGCTTTTATCTATTGCATATATTTGTTTTATGTACTTTGATTTAATGAATGTAGTCCTTGCTAGTGCACGAGTATAGGATTATCCTATTAGCACTTGGATGGTCCCCCAGAAGGGGTGATCCTGACGGGCTTGCCTAACTAGATAGTCACTAGGTTTTGAGATTAAGCACTAATCATTGCGCAGGTTCCCCTTACCCAAGTCCGCTGGTAATTGTTAGGTTGCCACCTAAGTCCAGCCGGAAGGGGGTTAAGAGGAATATAGAATCCTGAATACTTCTCTCTAGGAGCTTTAATTACCCTTATAACTGGAATATATATTTAGAAGGATAAGTGCATACTAGCAAATCTAAGCTATGTTTCTCATCTCTATTTTAATTTAGTTTTATATATTTGCTTTAGTAGTTAATTCCTATCTCTCCAGATATTTATCTCTTTAATTATTTGTCTTTCAATTTAGCAATTAATCTCTACTACGCCATCTTCTCTAAACACGATTCTACGCTAATAGGCTTAATCCGTGCGAACAAATCTTACTTATTAACTAAACTTGCAGATCTGTAATACTTGCATTGAGTTTCTCGTGGTAGTTAAGGGTGTGTGTCCTTATTATTATCTTATTTATCTGTTTATTTATCACACCTTTAGCCCCACTAGTTGCCTTCAATTGGCTGATTTTTTAATGCACAAAATTCTGGTTCATTATTTAGGATGTTTGGATTTATGACTCAAACGACTACTTTACATATAGTATCTTAACAACTCTATTTGTGTCCTTTCTAGCCATTATATTTTCAAGATCTCAAAAACCCATCTTTAAAATGTTTCGTCCATACATTTGAAGGTGCGTCTTCATATCTGACGATAAAGTGCATCGAGTAACTAACGTCTTTTGTTCCAATGGATTAGGCATTCTGCCTAGTCTAGCTTTAGAGGTCCAATCTTCAATTGTTTTCAACTTTAATCTCCAATAGGAGGCATTCCACTTAGTTTTTATATCTGTAGGTCCGGTTTTCTCATCCTCATTCGTCTTCTTTAGCTGACAACTTTAGGCATCTTCCTTTTTAGTTATTCAGAGGTCCAATAATATGCTTATGCTTCTTCTATATCTTCCAAGCTCACCTTCTTCTTCATCCATGCATAATCATCTACTAATCTCTCCATCTTCATGCTTAAACAACCATCCTCTATTTTCCAAACTTCCATCCTTTAGTTCTAAGCACTTATTTTCTTCTCTTTCGCTCACATATTTTTCTCTTTAGCTATCCTCTTCTATCATATTCTTCTTTATCTCTTATCATCTACATGCTTTCTTGAACCTACAAGTTTAACTACCAACCTCGACTCAATCATATGATCATGTATGTGCAAAATGTATTGTTTTGTCGCCGATCATCAATCAAAATATATCCTTTAGGCTAACATGCTATCTTCACAACGTGAATATCATTAGTGACAACACAAGTTGTAGCTAAAGACAATGTCCCCGTCGCTAAACACATCTATATCGATCATTGCATGTTGTAGCTAATTCCACCCTGTGTTTCGCAACGACACATGTCGTTATTATACCTTTTTTTATTACCCATCAATGACAAAAAGCAAGGCTGTCGCAAATGCCATATCTTTAAAGACGGTCAATATTGTTCGTCACTAAAGAAGCGTGTTGTAATAGTGAACCCATGGTTTGGATCACTGTTGAAACATTTTATTGTTTTTACAAAGTTACAACATGTTTGCTATTGAGAAAAATACAGAATAAGGAATTTTGAAAGCATTTATGGTTTCTATTTTTTTTTACGCCATGAAAACAACCCATTTTATGATATGATTCTTTTTTTAATTTTTCCTCTAAGAATAATGGTAATGTTCAACTTTCCTTATGGATTTTAATTTTAATAATTTTTTTTGATACCAAATCACATGAAGTATTTTGAACCGTTACATATATAATAAATTATACAATATAAGCATAAAATAAATATTAAATTAACAAGTATATATAACTAAGAGTAATGATATTTGTCACCCCTTTTCATGTCACCCTTTTATCACCCTTCTATATATACGTTTTGATTTCCTTGAATAGAAGATAGAGAAAAATTAAATAAGATAGAGAAATCAATTCATTGGTACATGTAGGCGTACATGTAGGAGGTGATAAAAGGGTGATAAAAAAAGGGTGACAAATATCATTACTCTATAACTAATAAAATAATAACAACGAATTACATTTACAAAAAAAGTACTTAAAAATATACTTTTATTTCATAGTAAACGAGGGTTTCTTATGGAAACAACCTCTTAAGATTTTTATTGGGAGTGTAGTCCTCAATTCCTTAAATATATAAAATCCAAAATAGTATAAATATTTTATTAACGCAATCTTTCTAAACCTCCCTAAGAAAATTCTTGGCTTCAATCCTTGAGTTATGGATGACCTTTGACGGTAATTGAGTGTCATGCATGAGTGTTTTTGTAATATCAAACACTTAATTAATCCTTGTCAGTTTGTGGTCAACATATATTTTTATGACTTCAAAAGCAAGTAGGGGACTAATCCTTGACACTGCTAACAAATCTTTTTTTGTAGTTACAAAAAATTGATGAACACCTAGTACTTGTACCCTAAAGATTGTTGAAATCAGATTTAACTCACGTTTATCCCTTTGATTTCTGAAACAAGAAGTGAACCCTTCGATAATCTAATTTTGTTGTCCAAGGGACTTGAAAAGTTATCACTAATATCAAAAGTTATGACGAATGTGTTTTTGAATAGTTGTTAACAACTACCTCATGTTTCACATCTAACCACATTGAATGGTGTATAGAAACTCTCCTTAGGTTACTTTCTTATGGTGAAAAACAATATTTGAGGAATCATAAGTTTAGGTTATGCAGAAATTTAGTTTTTATAAGTTTGGGGTGGAATGCCTTCTTTATGAGGGAAGTAAAAAGTTTTTTCATGGAATGTCATAAAAGATTAAGAGAAAATTGTAAAAGTTAGATCTAGACACATATAAAATATACAAATTTAGTAGGTTACATATCAGAGTACAAACATGTGATGATAAGTGGTTAAATCAGGAGGAAAATAGAGGATTTGTAGATAGCAGGGAGAGAACATGGAACTATAGGGGTTTTAGTGAGAGATCAAAACTAAAGTGAAGAGAGAGGTAGTGATTGTTGAAATAATACCCTATCCCTGATCATCTTGTAAAAAATTGAACAAAGTTGTAGATAGTGCATAATAGATGTTATCCCTACAATATTGATTAAAGGAAGTGCATTTTTTACTCTATGAGAAACATTTATTATTATGGTAGTTATATACATATAATATATGTGGAACTTTGAGTAAACTACGAAACATAAATCATAAATAATGAGTAGTTATTATAATGAGATTCTATTTCATAAGATTTTATTCCAACTTGTTTTTAGTTATAGGTCCATCTTAGGATCTCGATTATCTAGATAGATTAATATGTAACCAACAAGTATTTATTGGATAAATATTGGTAGTTCTCATTTACCAAGTTAGGTACATAGAATATTCACATGGAGATGTTATTATCAAACTGTCTAAACTAGAGATTCCCCAATGGTTAATTATATTACTGACAAGTGGGATAATCATTATAAGGACTTGAATGTTTGTGATCCTTTTATAGATATCATCATTGTAGTTAAGTATGTGCCTGATGTCTTTAGATACTATACCACTAGTGTGTCAAAGTGCTAGTAGAAAGGATATTTGATTCAACTATGTACTATGCGACTGTGGTGACTAAAAAAGGAATCTATCAACTTTACATAAGGAGTTAGAGCTCTTTGGTGTCATACGATATTTACTATTATGTCAAATTGTTAGACAACGAGATAAAATGAATGAAGAAAAGAGTTTCTTGGGTCATTCTAGAATCGTTAATAATCAACATGTAGCATAGTTGGTTAATAAATGGGACTTGACAGTTATACCATATCTTAGGATAATCTAGAATTGTAATGATAGAGAGGTTACATACATTATCATTTATCATGCTTTTTGTAAGGCTTTATTTCACATTATATGGTTATTGAGGAGTGTTTATAGACACCAACCTCAATTAGTAATTGATTTAATTGATTACTAGCTACTTAATAGGAAACTTATTTATTCTTTATATTGTATAATTATACAAAATATACTTTGATTATTTGTATATTTACGGGTTAATTCATACTAATATATAAATATTACATTGGCCTATGTTAAGAGATAAAAAGAAAATAAGACTTGGAAAATTCAAGTCTTGACCCACAAGCCAAAATCAAAAGTATGTCACTATATAGAGTAAAATGACTACTAGGGTTAATGTATAAGTTCATTATGATGAGTTATATATGGGGAGAGGGGAACCTTCTTTACAAATAAAGTAAGAATTTTTTCCATGAGATACGATAAAAGTGCAAAGGAGACTGTAAATCTTAGATTTAAACACAAATAAAAAATGCAAATTTGGGGCCGAGGGGGGGG
The DNA here is from genome assembly GCA_029959085.1 of Nemophila menziesii. Classification (NCBI taxonomy): domain Eukaryota; kingdom Viridiplantae; phylum Streptophyta; class Magnoliopsida; order Boraginales; family Hydrophyllaceae; genus Nemophila; species Nemophila menziesii. The sequence goes on along the minus strand of JARWIR010000261.1, from coordinate 47,575 downwards.
AGGGGGGGGGGGTGCTTCTTAGACGGTAAATCTTAGATTAAGAAGTTCATTCTAATGAGTATTATATTGGAGTGGGAACCTTCTTTACGAAAAAAAATTAGTTTTTTCATGAGATACGATAAAAGGGCAAAAGAGACTGTAAATCTTAGATTTAGACATAAAGAAAAAAGACACAAATTTGGTAGTATATATATTAAGGGGTGGTGATAAGTGGTGTAGAATGGAGGAAAATGGAGGATTATTAGAGAGAATGGAGATCAACTGAAATTGTAGGGTTTACAGAGTGAGAATGAAAACTAATTAGAGAGAAAAAGAGGTAGTGATAACATTAAGAGTAAATTCCTCCCTTAGTCGTAAGACCTCCTTTGTAGGAAAAAAAGACTAAGAATAATTTTTCTCTGCGGGCCCTTATCTTTTTTGTTTAGTAAAAATCATAATAATATCTTTCATACGTATCCCATATGGTCCATGAGTTTCAACAAAATTTTAAAAAAAGGCCAAAAATTGGATTACACCCATAGTTAGACAAAACGACCAAATGGACCGTAAAAATATCAACAAATAAGGGGGAATGATATATTCAAATCGAGTACATTCTAACAGGAGTGCCTTATATTTACTTCTTGGTCTAAAATAGAGCATCTTTTCAAGCATATACTACATCATAAACAAGAATGTAATCTCCAAAAACTAAACTGTAAGTACTGAATTCATATTTTCATTTGAACCCTAAAGCCATAAAAACCCTTGAAGATACTAAACATAAAATATTAAAATCGTTATTTTCATGTATCTGCTACACCATCAACAAGAATGTATTCTTTATAAACCAACGTGTTAGGTGAAAAAATCATTTTTTCCAGATGAAATTTGATTTTCTTTATTATTTTTTCAAGATGACGGTATAGCACTCGTTATATCGAATAGAGTAATATACTACTCGCAATGACCTCAATTTTAACAAATTTAGATATATCCATCTTGGTATAGGGATTCCGGAAATGATGGAATACTTCTTTCAATCATGAATGTCCATTACTTAATTCAACATGTATCATAAATATACACATAAATTAGAATTTGCATCAAGAGTTGCTATGAGAAGAATAAAGATGATAGTGTGATGGGAATATCTTAGTGGTGAAAAAGACTAGAATGGTGGTGACTAGTGAAGTTTAGTGGAGGTGGGCATGGTCAATAACGAGAATGATCGGGATGACGGTGGGGACGGTGGTTGTTTTGCTTTGAAGGATATGTTAATGTTCTTGATGGTGGATATGGGTTGATGTAATGGTTATGGTATATGAGTATGAAAAATATGTCCAGTCAGGTTATTGTGACATGGTGGGGGTGATGTTGGTGCATATGGTGGCCGGTTGAGGAGGACATGATATATTGGATGAAAAATTATGCAAAGAGAAAGAGACGAGATGATACAAGGTGGGGTTAACGTGAATATTTTTGTATAAACTGGGATACAAATGAAAGATGTGATTATTTTTTGGACAAAGTAGCAAACATAAGACATATTGAAAGTCTTTTCTCAAAGATAAAGTAGGAACTATAAAAATATACTTCAAAATATACGCATGTGGCCTCACACATGCCATTTTTATCAAGTAATGGATGAAAGCACGATTTTGGTCTAGCTAGATACACTTTTGAACCTCATGGACCATATGTGATACATTCAAAAGATGTGATTCTGACGTGGACCAAATAAAAAAGAGAAGGGTCCACCTGATGAATCTGCACTAGCACTATATTACCCGAATGAAAAAATTTGTTCGATGTAGTGGGTTCGGTAAGTGTGAAGTCGGTTATGTGGTTCAATAATTAGGGGTAACGTACCCGATGAAATATTCTGGTTGAGAAGTAAAAGCAGAGGAGTAAAGATGGTGGTTAGATAGTGGGAAGTGGGGTGAAATATTTAAGAGAGTGGATAGAGAGTGAAAAAAATAATCTGACACGTCATATTTTACTCGATCTCTTCTCTTCCTTCACTCAGTTCATTCTTTACTTTTACTTACCCCTCTTTGACCAGTTATTTTAAATTTAATAGTTGCGTGTATAATGATATATGTGACATTCTATATATGGAGGACAGGGAGACCACATAATCGACTCAGTCTCTTCTTTCTTTAACTCATTTCTCTCTGTTTTTACCCATCTCTCCTTGATCGCTGGTTCCAACAACAAATCTACAAAAATTGAAAAAATCATTTCATTATATTTGGCGAAGTTGTAAGATTTAAGGTAATCCTTACCTAGTTGTTTATTTGCAAAATCGTATATGTTTTAATTGAATTATTAGTTTTTGCAAGTTAAATATATACTAATTTGCTTTTAATTGTCTCCAGGGGTTTCAGATTTATTTCTATTTTTCTCTTAATTTAGTATATATCAGTTTATTTTGGTGTTTTCTAGTTATAACTTTAAAAATTTATGTTTATTTATGTTTAATCAATTTAATATTAAGATTATGGTATTTTATAACTGTGTTTATGATTTGTGTGTATTGTGGTTGAACTAAAAACTTTCAGGACGTATCAATTTAGAAGTTTTAATATATTTTATGGGTTTATTAATAGGTTATTTCAATATCTTTGAGTAAAAATGCATGATTCAAATTTTAGATTAAATAACTGTATTTTAATTAATAAATTTTTGTTTTTAATTAAAAATTTTAGTTTTTCTAATTAGGCTTACTAAATTTGGGAATTTATATTAATTTAAATTAGGTCTTTAATTATGAGTTTCATGTTAGGGATTTTCTAGTTTTTTATTTAAGCTTAATATGATTTGGGATTTAATATTTAATTATGGCTTTAAGTTAAGTTTTTGAAATGCATATTTATTTTAATTATAAATTTTGGTTAAGGGTAAACAAATTATCATTTTTAATTAAATTCACACACACACGTTAAGTTAGGGGTTTAAACAAACAATTAAGGTTATACTAATTCATTTAATTCTAACATATATGAGACTACTTTTTTAATTTTTAAACCCCATATTATAACATTAATAAATTTACATCATTTCTATTTAATATAAAATATCAATATCTAATAATTTTCATGAACCAAAAATTCAAAATATTTCTCTCTCAAACTGTCGATCATCACGATGTCGTCGTTGACCACTAATGCCTTCACCCATTCCCCCTTCCTATCTCTCTTTTAATTTTTTTTGCTCGCTTTGTTCCATATATGACAACACTCAATAGTTCGACGAACTTACACATATATGATTTTCATATGCTCATATTAAATTAATATATACCCAAAAACGTCTACAAACATTTAAAAAAATGATTTTACGAATATTACTCACTTTTTTTTGTAATCTTTTTATGAATAAGTTACGAAATTCTGAATACTTATATTTTGACCAATTTTTATAAAATATCTTTTATGCGTTAACGTGTAGAAAAATTATCAACTTTCTAGCATGATATATATAAATATCAAGATTTTAAATTCGCTGATTTGTTTAAAATTTTATTTTCTCATAAAATATTAGTATACTTAAAATATAATTAATACCTTAGTAAGTTAAAATATTTATTAACTATTAAATATATCAATAAAGTTTTGTGGTGATTTTTTAATATTGATAATTATATTGAAGCAGGTTTGTTGATGTGTAATAGTAATTATATATATATATATATATATATATATATATATATCATCTTAACAAAGCTGAAATTTATTTTGCACTTGATAATATAAATGTTTTTTTTCGTAAAATACAAATTTATTTGTTAACAACTATTTTCTTGATCAAGCTCTGAGTACTTCATCAAGTTATTATTGTACCTTTTCTTTTTCATGCTCAATATCTCAATCGAATTTATTTATCATAAATGTATATGTTAGTAAGTTGAAGTTAAGTTTCTAAATAAGTTCTCTATTATTTATTGTAACTTTCACTTTTATGGCCCATAATTGTTTTCGAAAAACGTGGAATATTACAATTCAGCACATGCACATAACTGAAAGATCAATTAGCTAATTTGTCAATGAAAAGATATGATTATTTATGATTTTTTGGTTTTTATTAATTAAGGTGGTAATGAAAGTGAATGAATTTTTTTTTTTGGACGGAAAAGTGAGTGATTCATTAGCTAAATAAATTATATATCTTTTATAATAGAGTAAAATAGAGAATAATAATATAAATATTTTACTTGTCCAAAAAAAAGATAATATAAATATTTTAATACAATGAAAGATTTTATCTTATATAATGACCTCATTGGGGAAAGATTGAAAAAAAAATGACCATTTTTTTTTAAGTGTAGTCAGGACCAATGAGTTGCACAATGATCGAACTATTGATAACAGGACTTCAAATGATTTACTCAGCAGGATACCAGGTTTGTCACTAATTTAATTGTTAAATTCTTTCACGAATGGATTGATCTTTTAATTTGTCAATAAATTTGAATAATTTAAACAGATTATATATACGGAATATTACTGTTTTACGTTATTATTTACATCGTTGAAATCGGTTTTAAATTGATTTGTAGTTATTTAGATAAGATAGAACAGTTTTTTTATCATGAACTAATAAACCTTACTCATTTTAAAGTGTCCCACAATAATACAGCATCTTTTAAAAGATTGATGCGTAAAATAAAGTTGCATTGATCTAGGCGCAAAAGTAGTCTAACGGTAGCCACTTTAAATTGGAAAAATAATTCAGTAGAGAGGAATAGTAACGAAAGAAGATAAATAATGTAGACATGACCGAAGAGTAAAAATTTCAGACAATTAACTAATTTGGATAAATTAAAAGGCCAAAGACAAAATATTGAAAGTCTCCTTCTTTAACTTCACAATTGGTAAGGTCGATTTTAAATAAATTGATCCAAAATATATGTTAATTTTATCAATAACAACCTTACTTATTAGGTTATCTTATAATTTTTTTGGTTTCATCTATTTTATCTATATATTATAAGGTTGGGTTTTTTATCCAAATCAAACTATGTAATATAAAAAAAATACAAAACATGCATATTAGAGAAATTTTTTAATTTGGCTTATTAGATATTCCAAACATGCATAATTTATTTTAAAGTATTCGATTCACGATTTCTTGGTTTGTAATGTCAAAATTGTTACTTTGATCTTTAGAGGTATAATACTACGGATTTTTCAGATTTTGTCATTTTTTTAAAACATTTTCACGCGTTAAAAAAAGTTTGACTAATGTTGACTAACAGGGTTAAACTGAAGGTAACCGAAAGATAACCCGAATTAACCAGAATAATAAACTTTTTTTTACCCTACCTTTGACTTACCCAGGTAATTTCTTAAAACGAAATATATTATTTTTAGTTTACCGTAAACTTAAAACTGGGTAAAATCAATCTGTGCTCCCCCTAACAATTGATAAGTTTGGGATGCTAAGATAGTCCTGATAATCAAAGAAAGACTTTTAAAGATGATCTAATGGGATGTTAAAACTAGATTATATAGCTAATGAAGTTTAGAAATTCTGCGTAAATGCCTTATTTTAATCAAATAAATAAATCCATCCAAAAAAAAAATCAAATAAATAAATATTCTTTCATTTTTTCTTTAGTTGTCATTGATCTTCTAGCTATAGCTAAAATTATATAATTACTTTTTTACTTTATTTGACAATGTATTTAGCAATATATATAAGGGTACACCCATTTTATAATTTTTTTTCCCTACTATGATCTATGAACATTATCCAAATTTATAGATCCCCATCCTTTCAAAATGTTCGCTTGTGTGTCCACACTTAGTCAAAAAAAATAGACAAAAACCTCAATACGAAGATCTAGGCTAGTAGTAACCATCAAGCGGTGACCACGTCACCTTGACTTAAGAACCGTCACAGAGTTGTCATATTAGCACGGACCGTAGACATTTGAAGATTTAACAAAATGTACTAAATTAATACATACATTTCCCCTGGACATATTGTCCCAATATACAGTTGAAAACAGCTGCTACAAAACACACTTTTTTGCATCTTCCTTCTTCTTTAATTGTCAAAATCACTACCGAATTTTAAAGACACTAGATCTTTCATAAAAAAATATGAGGTTAGTTTCATTTCATATCATTTCTTTTCTATAATTTGTATTCTTTTATGCTGTTTATCATCACTTTTTAGCTGAAAGATTTCATATTTTGGTATTTCGTAATTGAATTAATTTGTAGTTTTGATAATTAAGTTATTTGCCAACGTGAGTCACTTAAAATTGGGATTTTGATTTGAAATTTCATGTTCTAGGCTTCTTAGTTGAATTGGGATTTTTTTTTTTCGATGAATTGGAATTAGGTTAGTTTCATTTAGCTGAAAATAATGAAAAAATGGATAAATTATTACAAAGTAGTTGAATTCAGATTGTTAATTCGATTCAATTCGATTAGTTTTTGGTTAATGAATCTTCACTTTTGCCGTTATTTCGATAAGTTTATTCAATGTGTATGTTGAGTCTTATATTTTTTCACAGGTCTTTGAACTGAGAAATCGGAAAACTTGGGGACGTATTTATAACATGGAGTCTTGTAACTGTATAGAGCCACAATGGCCAGCTGATGAACTATTAATGAGATATCAATACATCTCAGATTTCTTCATCGCATTAGCTTATTTCTCAATTCCATTAGAATTAATCTACTTCGTTAAAAAATCTGCAGTATTTCCTTATCGATGGGTCTTAGTTCAATTTGGAGCATTCATAGTTCTCTGTGGAGCGACCCATTTAATCAGTTTATGGACCTTCACTATGCACTCACGAAACGTAGCTATAGTTATGACTACAGCTAAAATATTAACAGCTTTAGTTTCATGTGCTACAGCTTTAATGTTGGTTCATATAATACCCGATTTATTATCCGTGAAAACTCGTGAACTTTTCTTGAAAAATAAAGCGGCTCAGTTAGATCGAGAAATGGGGTTAATTCGTACACAAGAGGAAACTGGAAGACATGTTAGAATGCTTACACATGAGATAAGAAGTACACTTGATCGACACACGATTTTAAAAACTACTCTGGTTGAGTTAGGAAGAACACTTGGGTTAGAAGAATGTGCGTTATGGATGCCTACTCGTACTGGTTTAGAGCTTCAACTTGCTTATACTTTACGTCAACAAAATCCGATAGGTTTTACTGTACCAATTCAATTACCTGTTATTAATCAAGTGTTTAGTACAAACCGTACTGTCAAAATCTCGTCAAATTCTCCTATCGCGAGATTAAGATCTACCGTTAATTACGCGCCAGGTCAGATCGTAGCTGTTCGTGTTCCGCTTATTCATTTATCGAATTTTCATATTCAAGATTGGCCTGAACTTTCAACTAAACGTTACGCTTTAATGGTGTTAATGCTTCCTTCTGATAGTGCTAGACAATGGCATAATCATGAATTAGAACTTGTTGAAGTAGTTGCTGATCAGGTATAAGATTTTGCGATATAAGTCCTTTATCTTTCATGAATTTGAATAATTGTGAGTCTAACGAGTATTTTATCGAATAGGTGGCGGTTGCTTTATCACACGCAGCGATATTAGAAGAATCAATGAAAGCTCGAGATTTATTAATGGAACAAAACGTAGCGTTAGATATAGCAAGAAGAGAAGCTGAAACAGCTGTACGAGCAAGAAATGATTTTTTAGCAGTAATGAATCATGAAATGAGAACACCTATGCATGCAATAATCGCACTTTCTTCGTTATTACAAGAAACCGAATTATCACCTGAACAAAGATTAATGGTCGAAACAATTCTCAAAAGTAGTAATCTCTTAGCTACTTTAATAAACGATGTGTTAGATCTTTCACGTTTAGAAGATGGTAGTTTAAAGCTTGATATTGGAACATTCAATCTTCATGCTCTATTTCGTGAAGTAATTAACTTAATAAAACCTATCGCATCAGTAAAAAGACTATTTGTATCGTTAAGTTTAGCTTCTGAGTTACCTGAATATGCTGTGGGTGATGAAAAAAGACTTTTACAAGTACTTTTAAATGTTATTGGAAATGCTGTTAAGTTTTCGAAAGAAGGAAGTATTTCAGTTTCTGGTATAATTGCAAAATCTGAGTCTTTAAGAGATCCTAGAGCTCCTGATTTCTTCCCTATACCTAGCGATGGATATTTTTATTTACGTGTACAGGTATGTTTGTGTGAATGAGAGGAACTTAACTATTTTTAACTATTTTTACTGTGTAATGTAGGTAAAAGATACAGGAACTGGTATTAGTCCACAAGATTTACCGAAACTTTTTACGAAATTTGCTGAAAGTCAAGCTCTCGCTACTAAAACTAGTGGTGGTAGTGGACTTGGTTTAGCCATTTGTAAAAGGTATTAAATTAAAAAAAAAAAAAGACCCACCCACATATACACATAGCTTAAAAAATACGCTAACTTTTTAGCTTTTTCTTCAGGTTTGTAAATCTTATGGAAGGGCAAATTTGGATAGAAAGTGAAGGACTTGGGAAGGGCTCAACCGCAATTTTTGTTGTGAAACTCGGAATCCCGGGTATTTCAAAGGAATATAAACATCCGTTTTTACCTAAAGTTTCGGGTAATCAAGTTCACGCGTATTTTCCGGGTTTAAAAGTTCTAGTAGTAGATGATAACGGGTAAGTAGTCTGTTTTTTTTTTTTTTTTTTTTTAAATGATTAATGATGACGTCATGATGATGTTATAACAGGGTAAGCAGGATGGTGACTCGAGGATTACTATTTCATCTCGGGTGTGATGTAACAACTGTGAATACAGGGGATGAATGTTTAAGAATTGTGAATCAAGATTATAAAGTGGTGATAATAGATGTAAGTATTCCGGGTATAGATAGTTATGAGGTGGCGGTTCGTATGCATGAGAAGTTTTCGAAACGTGTGGATCGTCCGTTAATGATTGCACTTACAGCAAGTACTGATCGTATGGTTAAGGAGAATTGTATGAGAGTTGGTATGAATGGTGTTGTGTTAAAACCTGTTTCGGTTGATAAAATGAGGAGTGTTTTATCTGAGCTACTTGAACGTGGGGTGTTACTTGATACTCAGTAAGGGAAGGGTATTAATGACTTTTGACTAGTATGGAAGTACTTATGGTTATCTATTTAGGGTTGTTGTATATATAATGGTTAAATAAGACTAAAGAGGCCAAGTGAAGTGATAGATTAAAACTATTAATGTATTAGTAGTTATAAATAACTTTTTAATGTTGTGTGTTTGCCTCAAATCTTGATTTTCTTTATGTTTTGGAAAATGTTTGGAATTAATTAAATTGAAGAAATTTGGGTGGGTAAATAGTTGAAATTTAATAACATGATGGTACATGCGATGGGAATGTGACGTGATATGTAGTAATCAAATGGGTTAGTTTTGTTTATGGAATTGACGTTGTCTCATGTGTGCCTGTCAATAGGAAATGAATAGTTGCACTTAATTCATTGTGACATACTCCCTCCATTTCTTAATAATTGACTCTTTAGCCAATATAATTTATTCCACAATATATGTCACATTTCAAGTTTCAATACAAATTAAATGACCTCTTTTTTCTTTTACCCTTATTCTTAAAATCTTTTAATTTTCTCTTTCTTAAAAGTAGGGATATTTTAGTCATATTAAACTAATTTTTTCCTATTTTTTAGATTTCTTAATATGTGTGAAAAACTCTAAAGAGTCAGTTATTAAGGAATGGAGGGAGTAACATGTTACTAGAGATTGTACAATGATGTTATTAGAATAGAACAATACAATAATAAAATAAAAATGGTTAAATGATCCCCAAAACAATAAAAAATTAGCTACAATCATAGGAGTATTTGATTTTTGAGAAATTCACACGAGGTTTTGTTGTCTAAGTTTTTTAAGATAGAGACTTGTTGGGTTTGTGAGATGAAGGCGTGGAGATATGAGAGATGAAGTGGTTTGTGAGAAGCTTAGAGAAGTAGAAGTTTCGTTGTTGTTTAGAGCTTTTATTGGAAGATTTAAAGGAAAAATTTAAAATGAGAAAAAGCTCCATGGAAGGGGCCTAATATTTGGGGTTGGACGCTAATGAAAAAACGACTGTGGCCTAATTTTGAAGTTTTTTAGGTTATAAAGTTTAACTAAAAAATATTACTTTATAAAGCCTATTTGGTTAAATTTTTTCCAATTTTGTCCTTTTTAATTTTTTTTACAGTAATTGGTTTTTATTTTTTTTCTTTTTATTTATCAGAGATGTCCAGACCCATAGGTACAGACATACATACGATAGTTTTTAAGTTTGTTAAGTTAAGTAAAATAATTTTTTTATATAATTACAATTATAGTTGTCCAAGTATAATTGTCCATCTAATTGTTCAATTGTCCATCTAATTGTCCAATTGGCTATCTAATTGTTCAATTGTCCAAGGTGGGGCTGTACACAATACGTCCAACGGGTTGTACATATATGTACTGTCTGTACAGTAGGGGGTGTACATTCATAAAAACACTAGTAAAACAAGCATAAATTTGTTTGGGTGTGGACCCCAGTGTCTATACCGATTAACTCATTTATATGTTACCTGAAAAACAATGGAAAAAGGAAATGAAATTAGACAAAATCGAGTTTTTAATCAAAACAAAAAAAGAAAGTAGATTGGATGGTCTGTAAAGAAAACAAAAAAAAAAGAAAACGAAACGAAACAAATATTGTGAGATACGGGCTTTTAGGGTTGAGATCTGGTGGTGGTGGGGCGACGCGATGTTGGACCCTGATGGGCTATGAGCTCGATGGTGGACATATGGTGAGATACGGGCTTAGAGGGTGGAGATCTGGTAGTGGTGGAAGTGAAGCTTCGTGATGGTGGCGAAGATCTGAGAAGAAAGGAGAGCAGATATTGGATGCGGAGTTGAAGCAGTGTTGTAGCAGAGAAGGGAGGTCTTCTTGCTCGTCACATGAGGTTGGATATGGTCCGACGAAGGGTGAATCTGGTGGAGCAGTGGCGGTCTTGTTGTGGTGGGTTTCTTGTGCGACAGTAACAGCGGAAGTTGAGGAACGGGGGAGGCTTCGTCACAGCAGCGGTGGTGGGTGGCGTCGTCACAGCGGCAGTGGATCTGCTGCATCTTCGTGGATCTGTTGCAGCGTCGTGGATCTAGACAGCTTCGTGGTGGTGGTGGTGGAGGTAATGGTGCGTCTCAGCGGCAGTGGGATGCACGTCAGAAGGGAGGCCAAGATCTGTGGTGGTGGTGGTGTTATGGTGGGAAGATAGGTGAGGGGCAAGGAAGGCGGTACTAGTGGGGAGGTGAGAAGGTGGGAAGAGGGAAAGGGAGGGGCGGTGGGGGAGGGAGGGGGGGGGGGGGTTTAGTTCTTCTGCACAGTGAAAGCACAAAGAGAGCACCACCCCCACGATCGAAACCCTATAATAGGTTTTTGTTTTTGTTTTTTGTTTCTTCAGTGTATTAGTGTATAAGAGAGGGGATGAGGGGTTTGTTGGTCTTTTGATGCTTTTTTAGGTGGGGTGTAATGCGATAATGGGTTTAGTTGTAGTTGGGTTTATTTTATTAATCCAAGGTTATTGGGGCTTTATTATATAATTGCCCCGACGCTAATATATCAGTCCATTTTTTTCTTTTTCGGAATCAATTTTTAGTTCGGGAGGAATAAAAAATTTATTTAATTTGGGGAGGGATTTAGATATAGTTTCAAGGGATAATGTATTTTTTACGGGTGAATGTCCACTAACCTCCGCAAGCTTTGTGCACTAACTTTTTAAAAGCACGGTTTATTATACCCTTTTTAAGAGATTTTAAGTTCGAATTCGGCTGCGTCAACAATTCTTTTACTCTTCTTAAGAGATTTTGGTTTTGAATCTTATTAGTGTCAACAAATACAATTGGATATATCAAAAAATATATTAAAATATAATAAATAATGAATCATTGACTATATGAAGTTCATAACAATGAAATACTATTTATTAAAAAAAAATCTTTAAAAAGAAAAGGTTCTACTGTTATTAGATAATATTTTTTTTATTGGTCGGAAAGCGTTATTAGATAATATAAAACATTTTTATATATAAAGCAAGTTAATAGCTTTTTTTTACACGTTTGGGGACTTATTACTTAGTCTAGATTAGTTACATTCGATTATCGAAATATAATGTATATATAAAAATATAAATTTAAATAATCGAAGCATCTAAAAACGTCAAAAAATTAGAGATTCAAAACAGCTGCTTCTTCAACTTACACACAGGGTCAAGACTGGTGCAATATAAAGACTTAATAATATAATTATTTCAAATAAATTGATATCAAAATTTATAGTCTTTGTACATAATATAAAGACCTATAGAACAATTAAATCAATTATTTTTAACGAGAGCTTTGGGCCCTGAGTCATTGACTCGGTTCTACCCCGTTCTTAAACTACACAGAAACCTTCTACATAATTAACCCTATAAATAATAAACATTAAAAATTTCACGAATAGTGGGTTATTTCTTAAACGCGATCCGTTCTTGAAGCCGAAGCTACTGAAATGGTTGTTGAGTATCCCCTTGAAGCGTTATGACCGAGAATGATGCCGAAAAGATTATGAAGACACTTTCTTCTAATCAAACGTTTTCGTATAATTCAACTAAAAATATTATTTGTAATATTTATGGTTTTGCAGAGTTATCTCATCCGAGTTTTACTCTTATTTTTAGGAGTAAAAATTAGGCAGTTGACTGGGTTACTAAACATAAGCTTTTAAGCACATTGTTTGGTAATTGGAATATACGGCTCCAATCTAGTTAGCTAATATTTTGTGTAGTGATATCCAGCTTAGGGTAGGCTAAACTTTGTAACATTTTGGACTATTTATCTCTCTATGAATTATGCTTTGGGAAAAAAAAAACACACTTCCACAACATGCACGCCAATGCATACTCTAAGCTTCTCAAATTTGTAGATGTCCTTAGTCGAATAGTGGGGAATCTAGGGATAGGGTCGGGTTAACGGATGTTCATGTGAGGTGGGGATGGGTTTAAGTGGATAGTTGGTAAGGGTAAAGGGGCATCGCTTTTTTGTCAATCGTGTAGGGAATAGAAATGATGGGTGTTTGGGAAAGGGTTTAGGGTCGAGTGTGTCTAGGTAGGTGGGGTGGGGGACTACATGTAAAATATTGATTTTATGTTTCTAAAAGCCCTTTTTCTATAAGAAATAATAAGATAAAAATGTTGATAAGAATTTGTTTGACTATAAAATATGAGATAAATTAAGTTAACATTTGAATATTGTGAGAATATTGCATATCAATCCTTTATTAATTTTTTAAATATATAATTGGTGGTGTCTAGGGTGTGATAAAAATAAGATTAAAATAAGCCAAGAAACTACGCACTCTCACCCTAGATAGGCACAGTACTGCAAGTATTACAGGACGTATGCAAGTTTTAGTTAGTAAGTTGAGTTCGTTCTCAGGGACTTAAGTGTGTTAATCGCGTGAGTAGGAATTACGAGTAAGAAGTAAATAATCAAAAGACAGAAAATAAAGCAAATAGATTTTGAGATTAATAAATTAAACTAAGAAAGATAAAGACAATAAATTAAAAGATAAGAAATATGAGATGAGAAGTATAGCTTAGGTTTTGCTAGTATGCACTAATCCTTCTAATTCTATCTATGAATCTAGTTAATAAGGGAGAATATTAGCTCTTGGTATACTTAGTCAGGATTCTAAATTCTCATACCTTAGACCTTGATAGCGACTGAGGGGGCTACGGCACAACCAAGAAGTGTTTTATCTTAGGGTTATCAAACGCCACTAAGGCCCTAAGCAAATACTGCAATCCTGGTGATATGGTGGTTAAAACAAACCCTAATGACTATCTAGTTAGAATCATGTTTTGTCAGAACTAATATCGACACTAGACATTATGTGGTGGTTCAATAGTTAAACACCCTGTCAAGGAGACCATCTAACTACTATTAAAACAATCCTAAAGTGATCAGTTTTAGGAAAGACATTAAATCAAAACACATAAACAAATATTAAGTAAGTAGCTACTATCAAATTAAAACATATAATTCCCAAAGAAACTTAGATAGAAGAATTAGAATTCAAAGATTATACATTATGCAAAACCCAAGCTATGGGGAGTTTAGTTCATACCTGAAGGAAATAAACTAAAAGAAATTACAAAAGACATCATCTTGCTCTCTACAATAAACTGGAAGAATAAAACCTTAAGAACTAATTACTATGAGGCAAGGATTAATTACAAGTGATATAAGGGTGTATTAATAGGTGTTTAGAAGACCTAATTCGTTTTCTTGAGGAAGAGGTAAGGTATTGGACTTCTAGCCCAACTCAAATTCGTATGGAAATAAAGATAAACACTGCTGGACCGTTTTGAGCATATCTTCTTCGTTATTGGTCGGTTTGAGCTCCATAAGATACCAAAAGAACCGCAACAGAATTATCTTTGCCCTTTAAGAAGGAAATTACCTAAATCGGCCTATTTCTTAGGTAAAAACGCACATCTTTAGACGTGTATGCAGAATTCCAGATTTAGGCAGCTTTTCCTTTTCCATCTTTTTAGCTTTTGTTTCCTTATCTCCAATTACCATGCAAATCTCTTTCCATAAGTTGTTGTCTTTGACTTGGACTCTAACTAAGCTCCATAATTATCTTTAAAGCTACACACTAAATAAACAATTAAACCCAATATGCTCTAAAATAATAATTCTACAAATCAAGACTCAAAATAGGAAAGTGCACTAAAACTCAAGAAAATCGACATTAAAGACTTCTAAATCACTAAAAATGATGTCTCATCCTAACATTAATCTATCACAAATGAGGAGACATCAAGAATTAGTTCTTAAATAAAATATGGAAAAAGTAAAAGAATTCATTCAAATAAAAAAAATTATAACATCAAGTTACATAAAATACACATAAAAAAGTGATATAAAAAATATCATTAGCCAATACTCTTAATCTATATTTCACTGGACACCTATGTTGTAGATATCCACGCCTATGCGCGCCTAGGCTCCGCCTAGGCGTTTTTGCCTAGCGCCTTAGTCGCCGTGGAATAGGCGCCTAACCCGTCTAGGCCCCGACTAATGGCAGAAAATGGTCGTCTAGGCGCTGATTAGTGACAAAAAATGTTTGTATAGGCCTTCTTGTTATTTTTTCTTGAAAATTCTTTAATTGATATTGTAACTCAATTTTTAGTATTTTTATATTTATAGTAGCGTTGTTAGATTAATTTTATGACTTAAATAGTTAAAATTTCTATAATTACTATATATATTACTAAAAATATAAAATTACACAACGAGATTCAAAACCGTATAATTCCGCCTAGGCCCCGTGTAATCCCGCCTAGGAACTAGGCCCTGGTCGACCGCCTAGCGCCCAAAACCGAGGTCTACAGCATAGCTGGACACAAATAATTTTTTTCTCCATTTCGTTTTGAAATATTTTCTTAAGGCTAAAAACAATATTAATAAATAAATATTTTTAAATAAAAAATTAATAATTTATCTAGTGGTTAAAGTACCCTATATTAGGATAGTCAACAGAGGCAAGCGAGGAGTCATCAGTTGTTTCAGTTGGCGAGCAACTGCAGTGTTTGTGGTTAGGACAGACACATGTGCTTGCAATTCACGAATTCTAGGTGTCCTAGGCTTCAATAGCGCAGGACAGTAATGCTAGGCAGGAAGTGCTATTACTTAGGACAGACAGCAAGGTGGAAAATACAAAAGGAGTTAGGAAGAGGCATGAACAGTGGGTGCTGCAGCAGTCCAGACGGCAACAATTGCAGTCTTAATATTGTTAATTATTAAGATTTAAAAAATTATAAATTCCAAAAATATTTCCAAATGATGGGCCTACTAAAATGACTCAAAAGTGGTCCAAAAGGCCTTTGTTAATTTGGACATCTTGAGTCTTCATAGCAAAATATCAAGAACTTTGTTAATTAAAGTTGGATGACATACGGTTTATTCTCACGCGAACTAAACTACAAGAGCTACCTTGATCTCATATATCATGATCAAATTTATCACAAATTATTTATCGTGAATTTTCTAAATTAACAAAGACATTTTACCAGCAGTTTTGTTTGAGGAAACTTTTGGCTTCATTTTTACTTGACTTAGTTTTTTCTAAATGATATTCAGTGAGTCTCAAAATTTATTACAAAAAGCGTAACGTTTACAACATCAACACCGACGAAGCTTTAATGGCAGAGATATGAGATTTGGCTTCGCTAAGAAGAAGAGTCGCTCAAGCATGGTAGACCTGCTCGACGGAGAGTTTCAATTGCGACGAAGTTGTAATGGAGAGAGTTATGCTTTGTTGTTTCAAGCCATGGCAGATTCTTTTTACTGCTTGTAATTAAAAAAATGGATTTTTGGGAAAACAATCGTCAATTGATTGTTGTTTTTTAATTCAAAATTTATTCTTCTTTTTTTAATTAGAAATACGATGATGTTTTCTTTTAGTCTTTGAATTTAATTTTTTTCATGTAAATTAAAGTTAATTTTTTTACTTATAAGTAATAAAAGAATTTGGTAATTTTGTGCAATTATTAGTATTTTTTAAATATATTAAAAGACTCGTGGCTCGTTTGGAATTAATTTTTAAAATAATCACTGGAAATGATTTAGGGCCCGTTTGAGATTGCTTTTTAAAATAATTACTTGAAATGATTTTAGATCTCTAAAAATACTCTGGACCTTTAAAATCACTTTTAGATAAAGCACTAGATTAGGGGTGGAAATCGGATCCGAAATTTCCGATTTCCGACTTTTCCGATCCGAAAATTCCGACTTAGGAACAACTTTTTAAGGTTTCGAAATTCTGGAATTCCGATTTCTGATTTTTTCCGAGAAAATTAGATTGGAATTGGAACTACATATAAATTTCCGAAATTTCTAAATTTTTTGATCCGACTTTTATTCCGATTTTTATTTTCGAATCTAATATATTAGGGTGAATTATCTATAGGGTCTTAGGAGCACTATTTTTTCTCTATAGAGTAGTGTCTTGAAAGTTGTTATTCTTAGGGACCTCATTTTTTACAATAGTCTTTCCTACCCTTACTAACACTAAAAGACAAAATAGTATGATGTCACTGTTTCTCTCTCCTATATCACTACCCACCTACCTCCAACCCACCTACCACCTATCTCCGACCTCCGGCCACCGGCCACCGACCACCGACCACCGACCACCGACCACCGACCACCGACCACCGACCACCGACCACCGACCACCGACCACCGACCTCCGACCACCAGTCACGGTCACCGGAAAAAAACATAGAGTACTCTGAGAAAAACATAGAGTACTCCGAGAAAAACATAGAGTACTCCGAGAATTTGCTGAGTACTGTATACATTTATTGAGTGCTCCGAATAATGTTAATGAGTATTGGGATAATTTTAATGAGTACTCTATGAATTTTAATGAGTTACTCTATGAATTTTAATGAGTATTTAGATAATTTTAATGAGTACTCCGTAATTTTGATGAGTACTCTGCATATTTGATGAGTATTTTACAAAAATAAATAAAAAAATAAATCCTAAAAAATAATTTATTCACTTTTCAAATATTTTCTATACAATTTGAAATGAATTACACATTAAAAAAGCAATTCAAACGAATAAAAAAAAACCTAGGTTTGAGTTTGACCAGATCTGAAAAAAAAAAAAAAAAACAATGAGATCTTGAACGGCGGAGCAGCAGCACCAACAAAACACCACCACCTGTTCGCCGAGCCACGGCTCTCTGCGGCGAGCCACGAAATAACACCATCCTCGCCGGATCTCTTAGCTGCATCTTCACCACGCCGGAATGCTTCGAAGCAGAAGCTCATTTTGACAGCACCACCTCCATCGAGCTTCGAACCAGTGAATGAGGAGGAGAAGCCATGGCTCCGGCGAGCTCGAACGAGGAGGAGAATCCATGGCTGCGGATCTCAGTTAGCTCGCGACGAAGGAGAAACGCATCGGAGTACCTCCATCGAGCTTCGAACCAACGAATGAGGAGGAGAAGCCATGGCTCCGGCGAGCTAGAACGAGGAGGAGAAGCCATAGCTGCGGATCTCATATACCTCGCGAAGCAGGAGAAGCACATCAGAGTGGTGGCGCGATGGGTGCGAGGAGGCCGTGACTTGCTCCGGCGAGCTCGAACGAGGAGGATAAGCTCGGTGTGGTGGTGCGTAAGATTCTTTGTGGTGTGATTTCATCCATGGATAGAGTATGGGAGGAGATAGAGGTAGGGGTGGTGGTTTTCTGCATTTACGGTGGTGGTTGTGTTATGGTGGTGGTGGTGGCGGTTTGGGAGGGAGGTGGGGTATGAGAGAGGTAGTGGAGGAGAGAGGTATGAGAGAAGAGAGATAATACGTGAATGGGAATGTAAAATTGTCTAATTTAGTATATATAGGAATTAAAAAAACAAAAGAGGGTATTTTAGTAATTGGGATTTTAGGCTTCATGTGTTAAAAACTTCCTGAGGTCTTTAGTAAGAAGAGGCTCTATGCCGGGTCCCCATCTTGAAGAGGGGGGGTGTTCAAGACCCTAGGTGTAATAATCTCAATATATTAAATAAATAAAATAGAATATTAAAAACAAGATAAAAGGAAAAAGTATAACAGGAAACGTTGAAAATTTTCATAACAAAAATAAAAAAGTAAAAATGAAAAACAATGAACATACTATCTTTGTTAAAAAAAGAAACAAAATGATAAAAACAATGAGACATGATAAAATTAAAACCCATCGATCCACACTCTATTGGAAAAAAAAATCTTTTCACATTATCAAGGTCTATAGTTTTATTTGAATATTCAATTTTTAATTACTGACTGTAATAACTACTGTCTTAGTTTTGTAATTTCCGAAAAAAAGTTCCAAAATTCCGAACTAAAAGTTTCGAAATTTCCGAATCAAAAGTTCCGAAATTTCCATGCCGAAATTTCTAAAACTCCGGTAAATTTTGAAATTCCGAATTAGGGATTCTATGTTCCAGTTTCGAAAAACAGGAACGGAATTGGAATGTAAAAAATCTATTCCGAAAAAAATAGAAGATTTTCCGAAAGACCCTTTTTTCGATATGTTCCTTCCGGTTTACACCCCTACACTAGATAGGTGATTATTGAAATAATCATTTAAAGTGATTATTGAAATAATCATGTAAAGTGATTATAGATATCAAAATATTTTTTACAAATGTTTAAATTTTAACTGAAAAGTGCTTTTGACTCTAATATAATCAATCCTAAACGAGTTCTTTGAATTCTAAAAAACACTCTAGACGCTTAAAATTACTTTTAGGAAAAACACTAAATATGTGATTATTAAAAAAACCTCTTAAAGTGATTCTTATGTGTCAAAATATTTTGTACGAAAATTTTAATTAAAAAGCGCTTTCAACTCTAAAATAATCAATCCCAAATGGACTCTCATACTTTGAGATTTTCGAGTATACTAAGAGTACTTATGAGCATACTTTGAGAATACCCGAGCATACTTAGAGATTGTCTGAACATACTCAGAGACTTTATACTCAAAGAATCGTACTCAGATAACCTCTATTTACGCCTAAGTGGAGTACTAGAGATAGTCATTGATCAATGGTCGATGGTGAACAGTGCAAAAACTCAACGCCCTTTCGAATTGTTGGTTAGTGATTATTTTCAACTTGTTTTTTATCTTTATGTGGTTCTTTTTTATTTGAGGGTATTTTAGTATTTAACCACTTATAAATTTGTTTGCGCCTTTAGTAAGAAGATTTTTTCGCTCTCCTCTTTATATGCGATTAAATTGTTTTTCAAGACCCGTTAAATTAACCACCCTTATTGAAATTAAGTATGAGGTGACTATCCATATCTTTTGACATGGTTGATAAATTTGTTTGAAAGTCTCTAATTGTTCTTCCTCCATAAAAGCATATTAATTAAAGAAAAACAAAATATTAAGGACCATCTTATGTCTCTGATAGTTATAACAGTATTTTAGATATAGACAGTTTATCCGTGCCACGACTAATTTTATGGAGAATATGCACGTTTTTTCATGCATATATTCTGGTAAATTAGTATTAGGTTACTTATATTTAGGAAGAAAATTTGAATCTTAAACCTTTTACTTTATACCTTTTAAGACTTTTAAGTGTAAAATAAATAGCAAAACCTCAATTGGTTGATAACTATAACATCTGCAATAATCTTACCAAAAAAGGATATTAATTATATACAGTTTTTATCTATATATTTGAATTAATCTACATTGAAAGTGTATTAACGAATCGGTCTTTATTGACATGGATATCTATCTTTCCATAATCACTTTCATGCATCTACGTTTCAATTTCCTTTTCAGCGATGATAGTGATAGGGCAGCTAATAGGGGTCCTACAACTATCCGAAATTGAAGAGCACCGAATTTATATTTCTGGTTCCACCCAATAATTTCTCCAGTAAGGAAAAAGAATGTATCTAGCCCGTTTAAGTTTTTTTTCCTTTTTTAGGCGAAGTTTAAATTTATAAACTCCAACGTTTTCAAATGGGGAAACCTTTCTCAGATGATACAAGTATTATGATTTGGTTGTATAAGCAATAAAGAAATTAGATAATAACGAATGTAATTAAAATTACAAAACATAAATTATTTATAGACACAAGAATTTGATACGATATTTAAGGCCGGTCCTGGTAATTTAGTGGTCCTGGACGAAATTTTAAATTAGGCCCTAGGACGACTAGTTTAGAAAAAAAATTAAGGTGTAAAATTTTCATGAAAATCGACGCTTTCAATTTATTTAACGACCGATCAAGAATTTGGAGCAGCACCCCGAAAAAATTAGGCTAATATCTAGATTGGGAAAAATTTGAGGAGAGTGAAACTCTATTTTTTGTATATTTTATTGTTAAAAAATTCAGGTAAATTTTTTATTGCGTTCCAAGGCAGGGGTAGCATACGCCCGCATCTCACTTGATACGCCCCTGTTTCTAATTCAATTAAGATTTGACTCTTATAATAGTGAAATAAAATCAAAATAAAAATAATAATAAATCATAATATGACAACCTTATACCGGTGAACAATGAAAATATAAACCTGGTTTTGATTTTTTTAAATATAGACATAAAATTATATGGATTGCAAGACAATTTCGAATGAATTTAGCATATATAATGTAATATAAATTATATTAACTAATATCAAAATAAATTTTATTTAAACAATAAACAATTGTAAAAAAGTTTAACTAATAATTTCTATTCTATTGATGTCTTTTTGATTCATACTTATTGTAATTAATATAATTAAATATTTAAAATATTTTACTTCATTACATGGCAAACAAAATGTAGGAGGGATTAAATTTTTAAATGGCAAACAAAAATTTAAATTTGAGTCAAATAATTTCTTGTATATTAAAACTAAAGTATATAAAAAATTAATTTAAAAATTTTATGTTAATTTTTATAAAATCATAAACAAAAATATTAGATTGAAATGTAATATTTTATAAAATATATACTAAACATAAAGCTAAGAAATTTTATAAAATAAATATTAGATTAAAATGTTATGTTTTAATGATAAACAAAAATTAAATTTTTAAATGGAAAACAAAAAGTATAAGGAATATTGATTTTGAACAAATAAAAAGATTTATTTTTGCTTGGCAAAAATATTGGTCTTTTGAAGTAATTAAAGTACAAGGTATAGAAGTGAAGTCCACTTGACTAGAAGTTGTCAGATCCACTAATGTAATCTCTTGGATCTTGCTTAAATACTCTAAGAACAATATCAATATAATTAGAGAAAATATCACTTAGGGTCTTGAATACACCCCCCTTTTCAAGATAGCACCCTCTTTTAGAGCCTCTTCTTACTAAAGACCTCAGAAAGTTTTTAATACATGAAACCCAAAACCCCAATTACTTTACTACCCTTTTTTGTTTTTTTCCCCTATATATACCAAATATAACATTTCTGAATTATTAAACAAAACAAAACAAAACCTAGAAAATGTAAACCTCTCTCCCCTCTCTTCTCAACACCACACGCCACCCCACCAACACCACCACCAAGCTCATTTGCAGCCATGGCAGTGATAAACGACCGCAGCTCCAAGCTAAACCGCCGCAGCTCCTCCATTACATCCTCTAAGCTCGGTGAAGAAGAAGCATTGCGCGAGAAAACAATGCTCCAAGCTCCGACGAAATAAGGCTCTAAGATCGGAGCAGCCTCCTTGTTCGACGAGCAGCCATGAAGATTGCAGACACGAAGCAGCCTCCTTGTTCGACGAGCAGCCATGAAAATGTCACGCGAGCTCAGCTTTTCCGGAGAGAATGTCACGCGAGCTCAGCTTCTCTAGATCTGGTGTTATGGTGGTGTTATGGTCACGCGAGCTCAGCGGATCTGGTGGTGGTGAGCATGGATGATGCAGGTGTTGGTGGTTGCTGCTTTCTTCGTGTGGTGTTCGTGTGGTGGTGTTCCTGTTATGGTGGTCGAGCTTGAACGTTGGTTGATGCGCGAAGAGAACCACTGCAGCCATTTCGCCAGCCATTTCCGGTGGTGATGTTGTCTTCAAGACGTGAAGTGGTGGTGGTGCAGCTCTTTTTGGACGGAGGTTGCGCCAAAGCTGGAGAAGAGCCTCCTTCTACCGCTGGTTCGCCGGAGAAGTTGGGTGTTGGTGGCGTACTATGTACGCATGATTTATTTTTTTCAGATCTGGTTTGACTAGATCTGGTCAAGGTAGTTAGGTTACGTATTTTATTATTTTTAATTGTATATTAATTTGTAATTTATTCAAAATTGTGTAATAAAGATGAATAAAGATTTTTTTGGACTATGTATTCTTTGTTTTTTAATAATACTCTTCAAATTAATAGAATACTCACCAATTTTTAGAGTACTCTGAGATTTTCTTAGAGTACTCCGAGATTTTTCTTAAAGTACTCTGAGTTTTTCTTAGAGTACTCCGAGATTTTATTAATGCACTCGGAAAAATTTAGAGAGTACTTCGCAAATTTGTAGAGTACTCAGCAAATATATAGAGTACTCTATGTTTTTTCCGATACTCTATTTTTTTTTCCGGTGACCGGTGACTGGTGGTCGGAGGTCGGAGGTCGGTGGTCGGAGGTCGGTGGTAGGTGGTGGGAGGTTGGAGGTAGGTGGGTAGTGGTAGGTAGTGGAGAGAGAAACAATGACATCACACTTTTTGTCTTTTTGTGTTAATAAGGGTAGAAAAGACTATGGTAAAAAATAAGGTCCCTAAGACCATCTCCAGCAGATGCGCTATTTTTATACTCTATATTTCATTATACCGTATCAAAATACAGCTACTCTATAATTATACCGCATCAATTTCCAGTATTACAATTTCAGCTACTCTATAATTATGCCGTATCAATTTCCAGTATTACTATTTCAGTTACTCTATAATTATACTTTATATCTATTATTTGTTTATAAAGGATATTTCTTATATTAAACCTATATAATATTTATTAACTAATTAGAATTTAAATAAATAATATCTAATAAGTATAATAAACTTTAATTGGTATTTGTATTATAAAACAAAAAATAAAAATAAATTTATATAAATTTATATATATGTATATCATAACAAATAATAAAAAGAAATATTAAAAAATGTAAAATCAAAGCACTAACTAACCAAACCGTGGCTTTCTTTGAAGGTTTTTTTTTTTTTTTTTTTTTTTACGTTGGCTTTGAAGGACTTATAGTGCAATTTCAAATAAATTCTTAAAGCCTAAAAACAAACTACCGTATATATATATCCAATTGACAGATAGTTAAACAAAATAGAAAACTACAACTTCAATTTGGGTCTCTTGTATTTGATCAATACCACCGCCGCCTCTGCAAAATCAATATCAGCCTCTTCAGTTTTCCTTTGATTCTGTTTTCCTTTGATTGAAGATCTCTGCAAATCAAGGTAAGTATTTTAATTTTGCAATTATAACCTTAAAATAACATCATGAATTGATATTAATATTAAAAAAGTTGAAATTTTACCTTCAAACACTCTTCTCCACAATCTTTGCTTTTAAATTTTTTCTACAATTTTTTGATTTCTGTTTTGTTCAATTTGATTTGGGTGTAGGGTTTTCATACTTTAATTCTCCAACGGCTATAAATATAGCCGTTAGAATTTTTACCGTGCCAACAAATCTGCAATGAAAATAGCGTATGAGAGAAAGGATATGCCGTATGTTGTTTGGGGGACCCACTGTTTAGCGCATCTGCTGGAGAAAGCAAAATTGGTCTCTTACTGTATTTTTTGAATTTTATACCGTGTCCAGCATCTGCTGGAGATGGTCTAAGAAGAACAACTTTTTAGACTATACTCTATAGAGAAGAAAGATGGTTTCCAAAACCCTATATATAATTCGCCCATATAATTACACCTTTTAATTTCAATTTCGACTTCACTTTTCCTATGCTTTTCTTTCCGTGAAAAAATAATTTAAACCCAAAATGAAATGGTAAAATGCTTTTCATAATCAATTCATGTTACAAACTTATTGTACAATCAAATTGTCTTACATTCTATTCGATGGTTTATGATTATATTATAATATTTACAATTAATATCAAGTTATTATCAATTCAAAACTGCTTTAATTAACCATCTCATGTATTTTGTTTGTGTGATTTTTGTACTGTTTTATTAATGTAGGGGATGGGGGTTGTTTTTTTATCATTTTTATTTAATAATATTAAAACTATAATAAAAAACCTATTTTACCCTTACTTTAATCTTAATTAAATGATTAATTAACATCTGGATTAAAAAAAAAATGTGACATGGAAATGCCACGTCACTTTTAACGGCCAAAATAGACGGAACACACAGTCAGGGGGTAACAGGTCACGAAATTAAAACTTAAGGGGCAACGAGTCGCATTTTAAAGGTTAGGGGGCAACCCGTCAACCGGGTATAAACGCAGGGGCAAAAATGATATTTACTCAAAAATATATAAGAGAAATTTGTAAAAGTGTTCTTATTGATTTAAATCTCGCTTGTATTTGTCAAAAAATAAAAAAGACCTCCCTTAGTCCCTTGTATAAAGAAACGAAAAAGTTGCAAAAACAATATGGGATTCTTTTGTCTTCATTCAAAAGGTATAGTAAACGCATCAAATCTCTTTACCTTGGGCATGGAAGAAATGAGGAGTGGCTTAACAAGTATGGGTTTAGTGTAATAGACTTTATCATTTATACAATATATACCATGTTTATTTCACAAAATAAAATTTAACACGATTTTAATATTTATTACAAAACTATACCTAGTTAGTATAATTTATGTTAAGAAAGAATTTGTAGATTGTATTAATTTTTTAAAAAAGTAGAAAGGGGTTAGAGTTTTTCTCTTAAATCCTTAATTTAGTATCGTTTCATTTGATTTTACCATGAAGGCCTCATAAATGGTTACACGATCAAAATCTAACAACAAATTTGGCCCTTCATCCAATGATTTTGACCCCCCAAATACATCGAAACAACTTTTAACTGCCACCAAGAAACACTCAGACCGATAGACCACACGTTGCGGATAAATCCAGAGCTCCAATAGTGGACATGGATAAGCTCACACTATTCAATAATTTGCATGAGCGGGTCTTCCTTGGACCGCCTATGGCGAGTTTACAGGCTTGTGCTTTGAGTAACCCTAACTCACATGATTTGTACGTGAGCATTGTTGAAGTACTAGTACGAGCTAATCCTATTTCACAGCAGGTAACACACCTTGTGCCACCCAAACCAGTTGTTGCAGTGACTTGGTCCGCCAGAGAAGACAACTCACGGTCAAAGCACATTTTAGTGCAACCGAGCTCAATTTTGAACAAACTGCTGAGGAAACATGTGTACTTATGCTTATGACGATTATAAAGACATATAATGAGGATAATGTACTAATTCGTGAAGGAATGAATGGGGATGTGAGATCATTTCTTGCTAAAGCTTGGGAACATATCAACGCATACCAAGTGTTTGTGTAGGAAATCTCAATCAAAAGTTTGTGGATGTACCTGAAGTATTTGTATCCAAATCAAATGCTAGCGAGTCCATTGCAATTACTTATGAAAATACAGACAAATCAAAGAATATGGTCGCTTTAAGGCGTGAGAGGACCAACCAAGAACAAGTGAGCATGGTCGCTTTAGGGTACACCATATATAAATTCACTAATAAGTATAAAAGAAAGATGATGGTAAAGCGCATAAAAAATCAAATTATAAAAAATTTAACTATTTTAAATGTGCTTATATGCGATGGTGCCACATTCTCAAAAGTTAGTTTGTCCTCGCTCGTTAAATAAAGTAAACCATGGCTTCATAAGTGGTTCGTCTTAGTTTTTTTTCCCAGCTTCCATTATTAGTCTTCTTAATACATTTAAGGGAGTTCACGATGCTATTCATTTCTCTAATGATACCAAGCCTTTTACGAACATCCATCTATGCCATACTTGATAATCACGTTTAAAAAATAAATATTTGTTGGTTTCAAAATTATCGCCACACGTACGACAAAATGGATTCAACCCATCTACACCATCCAATCATCAGTCCAGGATTTTTCTTGTAGGATCATTTATATGATGTCGTATATTTATGGTTATACATGGAACCCAAATTGTATTTGACGGAACCCTAGGCAAAGTATACTAGACAAAAGATATCGTAAGACGTTTTGTAAATTTTGAAATATTCATCACTTATTAAATTTGTTCATGTGATGTCGCCTTTAAACTATGACGATGTTATATCCTTAGTATTATTAGTAATAATGTTGGAAGCATTTTTTGTTGGAAAAATAAGAAGAATCACCGATTTGGAAAAACAGCAGGACTAGTAATTCAAAAATAATGTTACGATTAAAGTAAAATCTATTATATTACAATAATACGAAAGACTCACACAGAATCAAAAATATAACAATACACGAAAATATTTTAGAGAGAGATATTTCTTTTGTTTGTATTTATAGGAGAGTAGGTGAGTAGAGCCTTGTCAGAAACGTCCCAATTAATGCCCATGATTGCTTCCATTATTGGCCCTTGATTGAGTGACACATATGCAACACTATGCTACACTATCTTGACTTGGTTGTCATTTGTTTTTTGACTGAAAGGATTTGACTTGCCACCGACTACTATAAGAACTCGTCTTCTTCCACTAGAGCTTCTTCTGAAAGCAAGTTTAATTTTTCATTTTTTGACTCCCCAAACTCCCCCACGAGCCGCCGCCGGGCCGGGCCGAACAGATGGTGGTGCGTGCGTATGAGGCTTTACCTTTTCCCTTTTAGCTTTCATAGCCTTTGTATTGTTTGGATTCAAATTTTTAAAGGAAAGGAAAGGAAATGATAGGAATAAATTTTCTTTTCCTTCATTTGAATTCGATTTTTAATTAAAGGAAAGTAATTCAATGGATTGCAGAATCCTTTCTTTTCCTTTAAAACGTCAATTATTTAATCCTTCCATTTTGGAGTCATTTTAAAGGAAAGGAAATGATTATTTTTTTTAAATGTCACAACTAACCTTATAATTTCAATATATAACATTTTTACATAACACAAAAAGGGTATTAAGGTATTTTTATGTAAAATAATCATTTCCTTTCATTTTATAATGTGAATCCAAACAAGTGATTTCTTAATCAATTACTTTCTTTTCCTTTATTAAAATTTTGATAATCCAAACACGGTTATCACTTTCCTTTCCATTCCTTTAATATTTTTATATTCCTATCATTTCCTTTCCTTTGATAATCTGAATCCAAACAATGCATTAGAGTTTTTGGTAGGAATAGATAGGTAAGGTATTTTAAACTAATGTATTTTCTATCTTTGTTCCTAAGTGGACATTTTCTTCACACAAAAAAAAGTATATATTCCACTTCTTCCATAAGAACATGAAAAAATTAAAATTAATGCCTTATTTTAAATAATTAATACACAATTGAATTAATAATAAATTCTAACATTTTTCTCAACTTACAATAATATTAGGAGTATTTCTCTTAATTTACAATTCCATCCCATCAAACCACTGAGACAAAAGTTTTTCATTTTTTTTCTTAAACTCGAAGAAAATTTTTAACTCATCTTTTAATTTCTAAAGTTCTAAATTTTCTTCAGTAAAGACGAGTTCGGTTTCACTACTTTTCATTCTCAAACATTATAACTTTTCAATTATTTACCATAAACCAATTACTGTACATTATTCATACCGTGACCGTTGATAAAAAAGAGAGATATGAAAGGGGAAAAGGTAGAAAAGAAAAGGCACTAGGAACTGGATTCCTAAAATCAACTCAAATCCAAACAAAATAGAGAAAAAGATATATATGGAAGACAAGGGTTGCTCAAAAGTGTTCCTTCGTAAAACTATAGTGGAAATAGAATCTGTATGTACTTCCTTGGGAAATAAAATTTAGAATGAAAAAAGATTCTTTTTATTTGGTTGAAGTTAGTAAGTACTCATGTTAAAAGAGTGGTAGTTGACAAAAAAAAATGTTAAAAGAGTGGTTAATTAAACTCGTACCCCGACACTTCTTTTTCTAACTCTTCTCTACCCATTGCTAATTTTTATGCATATAGTGAGACCAGACCAATACAAAGGTTAACAAACAGTGGTAAATTTTTTTCCGGTAAAATAAATTATTAATTTTGAGTAAAGGCGTTAAAAGTTACAATTTATTTAAATCTTGTAAACCCCTAACGAAAATAGTTGCATATCTGGAGAAATATTAAACGAACAATAGTAATAGCATGAAGCACATGGTGACATCTTTTATAGGTTAATATGTAAATAACTCAGGTAATTTTAGGCCCTGTTTAGTTTGTGGAAATATTTTTTATTATTGTTTTAAATATATATTTTTAGAAAATAATTTTTATTTTCCTTTTCAATATTTTCAAAAAATATAGAAAACATAGTTTTTACATTCTTCAATATAGCTGTTTTCATTTGATTTTCTAAAAAGCTGTTTTTATTTTCTCTAACCAAACACATTTTTATTAGTATTTTGAAACACATATAAAATAAAAATAGAAAACACCCATTATTTTTAGTGAGTCAGTGACGTATGGAGTATTTAAATATTTAAAAATCTAAAATCAAAATATGTAAAAGAAAACAATACTAATGATAGATATAAGAGTAACATACCACTTTTATATTATATCATTATCCGATTGTCGTCTTTCAAGGTGTGGTAAAATAAGTTAACTAAACCACACCTCGAGAGAGCTAACTAACTGCAAGTATACGCATCGTTGATGGTAATAAATGTACGTATATAAAGAGTATCGTTTCCACAGGAACTACGAAGGTTAATTCTTATGATGTGTTCTTGTAAAGTGTACTAAAATGAGTTGCTAAACCAAAATATAAGATAAAATATTTGTTTTATTTTTGTGATTAAGGACTAAGATGCAATAAATATAAACTAAAGTAAGACAATTAGACTAATTAACTAACAATATAAATAGCTAAGGAGGTGAGATAAGAATATAGTTTGAGAACTCGCAACTAATCCCAACTAGTATTGATATTATGTTTTATTGATTAAGGGCGAATTGGTATTTATGCAATAGTCGGATGCTAACTTCTCCTAACTCCCGTCAAGGCAGCTTAAGAAGCTACTTTAACACTAGGGGACTCGTGAGGTGACCCCATGCAATGAGCAGTGTTAAAAGTATCCAAACCTATTAGCTATCAGGCTAGTCAATCACGTTAGGATCACTACACACACCAGACGATTATGTATCATTTTCAGTAACCAAAGCTCCTGTCAGGGTGACAGTCCTAATTACTAAGGGGGTTTATAGTTATAAATGCCCTAAGACCCATTAGAATACTAGTAAAAGCCCCCTCCCCCCTCCCACTAGTTACAAGTTGAAATCCAACTAAAAAAAACGCAAAAATCCCTCTTTTTCCCTTCTTATTAGAGTGAAAAAATAAAACCAAAACAAAGCCCTATTAGGGTTACGAATCTCCCGCTTCTTTTCACACCCACTCCCTCGCCGCCAGTGGACCCTTCTCTACCGCCTGGACAATTGTCCACCATCATCTTCGCCTGAGAAGAAAACAACAACCAATGTAGACTATTCTCCACCTTCTCCTGAGAAAAAAACTGTCCCCCTCCATGTTCGCCTGAGAAGAAAGTCGCCGCCCTCCCCGTTCGCCTGAGAAGAAACCTGCCGCCTCCACGTTCGCCTGCGAAGAACCGTTGTCGTTCGTGGACCGTTCTCCACCATCTCTTCACCATAAGAAAACCGCCGCACCTTTCAGGTCTCATCTTCCCGCCACTTCACTGGGTGGCTCACCTACTCGCCGCCGCTCAGCTCTCAACTTCCCGCCGCCCTCCACTATCGATTATGGGTAAACAACACATGTTTATTTTCAACCTAAGCTAATTATTTTTCAATGTTTACTTTTCCTTTTTTTTATTTGTTCCAGTGAATGTGAAGAGATTTCGAATTGTTTCCAGAGAACGTGAAGAGAGTTCTAATTTGTTCCTGCGAATGTGAATAGATTCTGATTTGTTTTTTTTTTGTTCAAGCGAGTGTGAAGAGATTTCTAAATTTTTTCAGCGAATGTGAAAATATTCCTATTTGTTTTTTTGTTCAAGTTAGTGTGAAGAGATTTCTTTTTGTTTTAGCGGGTGTGAAAAGATTTATGTTTATTATTTGATCCAGCGAGTGTGATGAAATTTCAATTTCTTTGGATATGGATTTGTTTGGTACATATTAATCATATCTGTTTGGTACGTACATACCAATCGGATCCGTTGGTACGTACGAATCGGGTATTATATTTTTGTTTTGTTCCAATGCGAGTGTTTAATGTTTCATTTTTTCATTTTTTATTTTGAAATGTTTTTGCAGAAAAAATTTGTCTAGTACGTACCAATTGGACCTCGACACGGTAGCTAGGATTGGGTTATCTAAATAAGTACAAACTCATCTCCCTTACTTTGACTTGGGTACGCGTACATATCCAACATGGACATTAACCTTGACATGGATAAAATCCTTTAAGTTTACATAATGCTATTAGGGACCTATCATGCAATTATATAAAAAATAAGTATAACAATCATAAAACAAGAATGGGTATATAGCGATAGTATTATAACCTAAGTACTAATATAAAAAAGAGGTATAGAAATTAATTGGTACGTACCAAACAAAATTATTGGTTTGTACCAAACGACAAAACTAAAGTAGGGGTATAAAGGTAAAAAAGCAAACCAGAAAATCAAATTTAGGCTTTTTATAGGATTTTTTTAGTTGGGCCTTTATAAATACCAATTTTAAATTTGGGGCCTTTGTTTGTAGATTCCTCTAACTAAGGGCATTCCTATACTTGGCCAGAGTGAGGGTTGAATTATATGTCACATACATTAGAAAAAAATTAAAATAACAATTAATTTAACAATGTAAATCTCCCAAATTCAATTAAAGTAGTAAATAAAACTAGGGTTCATACATATTTACTGGTCTCAAGCTAATAGTATATAGTTATTAGTAAAATCAATAAAATCAAAGGATAATAGTACAAGAGTCATGTTTAGGACAAGAAGCTTGTACTAGATTACCCTAAAATTAATGGTGGAATGGTGCAGAAGGGCTCCAGCTTCTATTCTTTTCATTCCCAAGCGTTCTTCTCTCTCTGAGATGAATAAAACGAATGTGGAAGGACTAAATACTCCTTATTAATGATAAAATTAGGTGTTGTGGTACCTTTTTAAATGGCCCAAGTCAACCCCAAAAAAATTTCAAGGAAAAGTGGACTAGTTTGAGCCATGAAAACTGCAAATTTAATATCCTCTTCATCTTAACTCCACATCATAAACCGTCAACTGTCACGCGCTCCTGACTCCAATTATTATCTAGAAAATAAAGGGCTCCTCCATATTCTTCATCAATTACACATGGGGGCTCCATCTTGTCGATTTCCAAAGTTACCCGTCATCTGTTCTCGCTTTCCAAAATTGTCTTTTTGGTTCTTTAACGCCTTGACATGGGTTTGACATTTCTTTCTCGACTTGTTATACTCGTATTGGGATCTAATATCATCCAAGTAATTAATAGTTGCACTTTAAAGCACAAATTATGCACGAATAGATCTAAAAGTAATAATTATCCAAAACTAGACAAGAAATGAGAAAATATTAAAGAATAGGGAATAATCCCTCAAATGTGCACTGAATAATCCTACAAATATGTAATGTGACTAGACTAATATATCACAATAAAGGAGACATTAGTGATGACATTTGATTGAAAATAAAATAGAGGTAATTGTTCAAAAAGTTCAAAAACATGTATTCTCAGTCTCAACCAGATAAGTTTTTTATTACCCCAGATCCAGTTATCGATGGATTATCTTTGTATTTTAACGAGTTACGAGTTTTGTTTGATGGGTTACGTATTTTTTATGAATCACGTATGTTTTTAATGGATAGTGCGCGTTTATCAATGTGTTTGTGTGTGTTTGGTGTGGATCTTGTTAGGCAACATTTTTTCTATGTGGACCCTTTGGATTAAACACTCAATAAAGTAAAACGGATTGAGTAATATCAATAATTTATTTTTTAATCAAATTACGTCATATAATGGTTTGAGAACTTCAATTTATAATAGGATCCACCTCTACCCATATTATTCTTTGTTGGTCTTCCCATGCCTATCACTCGTCTTTAACTTCAATTTATCATCCTAAAATTCTCATTGCGTCTCTGACAGAGTATTACCAATGGGGTCTTCATTTGAGGATTTTAAAAAATAAATTTGAAGACTCGTTAATATAATAGGATCTTCATAACACTGTCTACAGTAATAGAGTGTTTATATATTTGAGACGTTTGTATTATAGTAATTTGTAATATATACATTATATTGATTACATGTTATTTATGTTATTCAATTAATTCAATACTGACTAATTATTTTTTTTAAATTATAATTCTACTTTTGGTAGCTTTTATCATGAATTTGAAGTGTGTATATTTGTAGTCAGATTTGAAAAAAAATATGAGTATAGTAACTTTATTTTTACATTTGACTAGTATTTAAAATGCTACTAATGTTGATTTTTTGGTATTCTAATTTTTTTTTCACAAATAACTTTTAAAAACTCCATTAATTTTACCTTTTTGACATCTATAACGTAGACCTAATTATTTCTCACCCATAGGGTTTCAAATAAATTGAGACTCTCATCAAAGACTCAAATGTGAGTTGGTTAAAGATTGTTTGAGTTTGGTTTATTTAGTTGAACAATCAAGCTCAAACTTGAAATTTAGACCGTTTTCTAAACGAGCTAAACTCAAAGTCGTATAAACTCATTTCGTTAAGTTTGTGAATAGTTTGGTAAGAGATCGTCTAGAGTTTGTTATTGTTAGATGTATTTAACTAAAATTATCATAATGAATATATAGAAGATTGAAACTACGTAAAACTTTGTAATGTTGGTGGGGGCAAAGGTGTGATAAAATAATAGATAAATAAAGATATTAATAAAGAGCACACACCCTTGAGAACCACAGAACTCACTGCAAGTATCACAGATCGTTTGCAAGTTTTAATGATAAGTTAAGTTCGTTCGCAGGGATTTGATCCGTTAGATCTACTTATGTTTAACAAGCGTAGATGAATTTAGTTGTTGAAATAAGAATATAATAATATGAATTAAATATCTGATATGAAATAAACAAATACGAATGCAGATAACTAAATATGAATGTAAGTCTAATAGATTAGGGTCACTAATATGAGTCTATTTTTTACTAAATTGTTATTCTAACCTGTCACATATTAAGCATTATATATTAACCAGGATTCTAAATTCTACCTAGCCTCTATTAGGCTTAGGAGCAACCTCTCCACTACCAAAGATTCCTGAGTAATGATTGGTGATTAAATCAAACCTTTATGGCTATCTAGTTAGGCAAAGGATCAAAAGTAGACGATTATGTGGTGTTCTCAATAACTAAGAATAATCCTAAGATTGGCCAAATTTAAGGCTGTAACAATGAGTCAAAACACATAATAACAATATACGCCAAGCTCAATTCAATTAAAATAACAAATAGTATTAATGAATTGAAGACAAAATAATAACCCAACAATTAAAAGTAAAACTTACAGAATAAAAGCTTAGAAATATGGTTGAGCATAAATCTATAGCTAATTACCCTAAATATAGAGAAGGTGAGATGTAGAAGAGGAGTTTGTCACTCTCCAACTTCTTCTTCTTGTCTTCCTCTATAGGTCAGCTTGCTTCTTGGATGAATAGCTTGATACTAAGGATGAATATTAATTTAAAGGACTAAGCTATTATTTAAAACTAAGAAAATACAAGTAAGGACTAAGCCTAAGCTTGAAACTGAGCAAGGACATGTTTACAATGGTAAGATGGTGTATTTATAGGTGTCTTGGAAGCCCTAGTTCGTTTTCTTGAAGGAGAAGTAAGTGGTGGACTCCAAGCCCAACTCTAATTTGTATGGAAATAAAGATAATTACTGCTGACTTGTTTTAATCATATCTTCTTCGTTATTGGTCGGTTTTTAACTCATAAGATACCAAAAGAATCCTCACGGAATTATCTACGTCCCTATGAAAGGGATCTTCCAGAATCGGCTCGGTTTTGGAGTTATCACCACTTCTTTAGACGTAGGTGCAGAAATTCAGATTTAAGGCAGCTTTTCCTTTTCCATGATTTTTGCTTTTCTTTCCTTATCTCCAATTACCATGCTTATCTCTTTACATATCTTGTAGTCCTTGACTTGGACTCTAATAAATCTCCATAATTATCTTTAAAACTTCACACTAAATAAATAATTAAACCCAATATGCTCTAAAAATAATAATTTACTAAATCAAGACTCAAAATAGGAAAGTGCACTATTTCTTAAGAAAATCGACTACAAGACTTCCTAAATCACTAAAAATGATGTCTCATCTTAATAATAATTCATCACAAATGAGGAGACATCAAATGTATGTAATCTATTGTAAATTGAGTTTACTTCAATTCATTTTAACTCACAGAAAAAGTTCCAAAAATATAATATATATTATAGAAAAACAATTAAATCTTATTGAGCTCAAACAACCATTAAACAAACTATTTTTTTAGCTTGATAAAGTGTTAAGATTCGTTTCAAACTCAAGTAGGATTCAAACTCATTAAACTATTAAACCAAGTCGAACTCAAGATAGTTAGAGTTCGGCTCGACTTGGATCGTTTGTAACTCTACAATAACAAACTGCCAACCCAAATTTTTAACCACTTCTTTCTTTTCGTCTCTTTATCATTATCACCCATCTCGTTCCGTTTTAGAATCTTTACAACCTTGCAAATGGTCTTGTATCCGTTACTTTCCGGAAATGAAAAAAAGATCATTAAAAACACTTCACCAATTAAATATAAAAGAATAAAGACATGGTAAGTACTGATCACCAATTTTAAATTTATCTAATCTGCTATGACATAAAGTTCAGCTTAATCGTTAAACAAAGTTGAATGACTTTCAAAAACACATGTTATATTCCCGTCAGGTCTACCTTTGAAAAAAGACAATGTTAACGTTTTGCTTTGAGAAAAAAGGAGTGAACTTAAAGGTGGGTAATTGGTGGGGAATCAATTCTCATACACTTCTTGTCCTGAAGCTTTTAACTATTTTTTGCAACAATATAATATTTTTAATTACCGTTGATACTGTTATGATTTGAGTAAAAATTGATTAATTGATTGTTATAAGATAGTACAATATATAGAGAATTGTGGTGAGGTGTTTACAGCAATACTCAATACACCTCATCCGTACTATATTCTCTCTAACAATCTATTTTGTCTTTTATGTAACAACTATTTTAACTAAGTGAGTTAAGTAACCCAATAGCTATACTATAGTTAACATCCCCCCTCAAGCTGAGCCTCGTTGAAGAAGGGGAAGCTTGCTAACAAGTGATGAAAATATGGAAGGAGAAAGACCTTTAGTAAAAACATCGGCTAACTGAGATTGAGTGGGCACAAAGATAAGATGAAGAAGTTTACTTTGCACTTGTTCACGCACGAAGTGAAAGTCAATATCAATATGTCGTGTTCGTGAATGAAATACCGGATTTGAAGCTAACGCTATAGCGGACATATTATCACACGATATAGTAGGAGTGACAATATTAATCTTCAAGCTCGTGAGCATATAAGTTAACCACTTAAGTTCTGCAGAAACGTAGGCTAATGCTCGATATTCAGCTTCAGTTGATGATCGAGATACAGTGGTTTGTCGTTTAGAACCCCAAGAGATTAAATTATCACCCAGAAATATACAATAACCAGTTGTAGAACGTCTAGTAGATATATTACTTGCCCAATCAGAGTCAGAATAAGCACGAAGTGTAGATGAAGAAGCGTTGAATGAGAGACTATAATGCATAGTACCTTTAACATAGCGTAAAAGTTTCTTCAAGGCTGCATAATCGAAGTTTGTAGGATTGTGCATGGTTTGACACACTTGATTAACTGCATAAGTAATGTCGGGTCTAGTAATAGTTAAATATTGCAAAGCTCCTGTTATACTTCTAAAGTGAGTAGGATTTTCATAAGGAAGTAGATCATGCTCAGTTTTAACTGTATATTTACTTGGTGTAGGAGTAGAACTAGTCTTACAATCACTTAAACCAGCCTTTTGTAGAATAGATTGAACATAAGATTGTTGACTTACGCAAATAGAGTTATGTGATCTTGTAATTTCAAGCCCTAAAAAATAAGAAAGATTACCAAGATCCTTCATCATAAAACGTGTTTTTAAAGCTGCAATAATAGTAGCTATAGCAGTAGTATCTGCTCCAGTAACTAGTATATCATCCACATAGACAAGGATGATTGTTAAAGAAGAATTTGAACCTTTAATAAACATAGAAGAATCTGCAGAACTCGAGTGAAAACCATGAGAAGTTAAAAAGTTAGCAAGCAATTGATACCAAGCCCTTGGAGCTTGTTTCAAGCCGTATAAAGAACGATTAAGCTTGCATACATAAGTAGGATGTTGAGTATTGACGAATCCAGGAGGTTGACTCATATAAACCTCTTCATCAAGCTTGCCATGTAAAAAGGCATTAGAAACATCCAATTGTTTGATTTCCCAATTATAAGAAACTGCGAGAGAGAGAATTACCCTAACAGTTTGATGCTTAACTACCGGACTAAAGGTTTCAGTATAATCAAGACCGTATTCTTGTAGAAAACCTCGAGCAACCAGGCGTGCTTTATACCGTGCAATCGATCCATCAGCCTTTCGTTTAACTTTATAAACCCATTTACATGAAATAGATGATCTCCCAAGTGGTGGTGGAACTAAAGTCCAGGTTTGTTGATCAAGTAAAGCATTATATTCAACCTGCATAGCAGATTGCCAACAAGATAACATAGAAGCTTCTTTATAGGTATTAGGTTCAACAGGAAGAGAAGAATATTCAAGGGTGTGTTGACACTTATAAGATGGTTTAAGAGATCCTGTTTGTTTACGAGTAATCATAGGATGGCGTGTAGGTGGAGGTTGTATATGATGAGAAGAGGAAGATGGAGATGGTGTAGATGAATTTGAGTGTGAAGTAGATGATGACTCAATAGGAGTTTGAGATGATGACTCAATAGGAGTTTGAGATGATGACTCAATAGGAGTCTGAGATAATGGGAGAAGTGAATGAAATGGATGGGATAAAGACTGAGGATTTATATTGAAGTTAAATAAATCAACAAAGGGTGAAGATTCATTTGGGAAAGAAGGTGACACTGATGACTGAGAAGTAGAGGCAAAAGGAAAGACATGTTCATTAAAAGATACATGTCTTGATATATATATCTTCTGAGATATTAAGTCAAGGCATTTGTAACCTTTTGAGAAGTTACAATATCCCAAAAAGACACATGATATAGATTTAGGGGCTAATTTATTAGCTACATAAGGTTTAAGCCAAGGAAAACATTGACAACCAAAGACTTTAAGATGATTGTAAGAAGGACTGACTTTGTACAACAGCTCATAAGGACTGAGATTTGATAAGTTTGAAGATGGTAGAAGATTAATAAGATAAATAGAAGAGGCTAGGGCTTCAAGCCAATATTTTAGAGGCATAGAACTATGATTAAGAAGAGTTCTAGCTGTTTCAATCAAGTGCCTATGCTTCCTCTCAGACACTCCATTTTGCTCAGGAGTGTGAGGGCAGCTAGTTTGATGTATTACACCATGTGATTGAAGAAACAAAGAGAAAACTTTGTTTAAATATTCACCTCCATTATCAGTGCGCAAAATTTGTATGGATTTATTGAATTGAGTTTGAACCATTTTAAAAAAGGTTTGAAACACAGAAAAAACATCTGATTTGAATTGCAAAGGGTAAACCCAAGAAAATTTGCTAAAATCATCAATAAAAATTACATAATATTTAAAGGATGAACAAGAGTTAATAGGAGAAGGCCCCCATACATCTGAATGAATAAGATTAAAGGGTGCTAAGCTCTTAGTTACAGAAGAATTAAAAGATAACTTATGAGCTTTAGACACTGAACAGTCTACACAAGTAACACCATGATAATTAAGTTTAGTGGCTAACACAGGAGCTAAGATAGAAGAGGCATTTTCTGAAGGATGACCCAGCCGAAAATGCCAAAGCATAGCTGAGGAGACTTGAGACTTGGAGGACAAACAAAGAAGACTTGGAGAAGAAGACACTGAACCAGCACCAGAAAAGGAGATGGGATAAAGACCATCTTTACAAGGGCCCTGAAATAGAAGTTTATGAGACTGATTATCAAGTATAGACACAGAGGAGGCATTAAAAATTATAGAACAATTGTTGTCAAGTGTAAAACGAGAAATGGACAAAAGATTAGAGGAAATTTGGGGAACATGAAGCACAGATTTAAGATGAAAAACAGCAGAAGGTGTAAGAAGCTTACTATGACCTGTATTGGCAATTTCAAGCGCAGCACCATTACCAACTGAAACATTATTACCTCCTTGATATGGAGATGAGCTTTGAAGCAGATGAAGATCATTTGTTATATGACTATTCGCACCTGAGTCCAAAAACCATTGCTCAGCATCATAAGAAGATGAAGGCAATGATTGAGAATTATGTGAGAGTTGTGGTGAGGATTGTGGATTAGTTTGAGCAGCCAAAGCAATGCGATTAGCTCTAGGTGATGGAAAAGTAACAAAATCAGCCCGGGTACCAGCAATCCAAAGCATTATGCCCAATTTTAGAACAAATTTGACAAGTAGGTAAGGAGGATTGTACACCATTCTGAGTAACAGGGGATTGAGCACTGAAGTTTGAAGGCGTAGAAGAATTTGCACCACGACCTCGACCAAAGAAACCACGACCTCTACCCCGTTGATTTGAACCACGACCTCGATGAGGTGGAGGAGTAGAATTTGAGTAGAGAGCAGTGTGAGTTTGAACATGTGATTCAGATTGTTCAGTCATATGCATATGAAGCTCTTCAGACACAAGCAAGCTACTTAAAGAATGAAAACTGATAGGAGTAGACTGAGCATTTGTTATTCGAATGCTCGATTTAAATTGATTGTACTCATTAGGTAATCCTTTAAGAGTATACATGATAATATCTTCCAAAGGAAGAGCTTCAGAAGCTGTTTCAAGCCCATCACAAATCGACTGAATAGCAGCTAAATAATCACTCATTTTGAGCTCACCTTTTTTAATGTTGCAGAGCTTCATTTTGAGTTGATGAACATGGGTTCTGCACTGAGTGATGAATGTCTCCTCTAGTTTACTCCAAACATCACCAGCTCGAGATAAACGAACCACCTGAGATAAAATCGATGGAACCATCGATGATAATAGAGAGACCTTAAGCTGTTGGTCCTCAATTAACCATGTCGCATAGAGTGGATCAGACGACAACGGCTGTGTAACCGAGCCATTTAAATGACCCAAGTAACCATGAGCATCTAGGACTGCTTCAATCTGAGACCTCCATAACACATAGTTGGAGGAATCAAGCTTGACCTGCACTAAACTACTCCAATTTTGACGAAGTAGAAGTAAACCAGCAGGAATCGAAGCACTAGAAGTAATAAGAGGAGAAGAAGAAGAAGGCGATGACGAAGAAGACGCCATATGAAGAGCGGAAGAGGATCGAAGTTAAAGCGAGAAGCAAAAAAGAAAACAAAAAAACTTAAGAAAACGCCATTAATGGCGAAATTTTTGAGCTATAAAAGAGCTTCTCATTGGCTCTGATGCCATGTTATGATTTGAGTAAAAATTGATTAATTGATTGTTATAAGATAGTACAATATATAGAGAATTGTGGTGAGGTGTTTACAGCAATACTCAATACACCTCATCCGTACTATATTCTCTCTAACAATCTATTTTGTCTTTTATGTAACAACTATTTTAACTAAGTGAGTTAAGTAACCCAATAGCTATACTATAGTTAACAGATACACTACAAAGCAACGATTTCTGACGAGAATAAGAATAATATACTTTGACAAAAAAAAAAATGAGAATGATATAATAAAAGTTAAGTAAGTTATTGAATAAAATTAATCATAAACATGCTTTATATGCATAATATTCATTGATTCTTTCTGTCAACATCGATTCTTTTGCTGCTTAAAAGATAAAATATATTCTCTATCAACAAATCACATCAAGAATTAGAACTGTTATATGCATAATGCATGTAACAAAACAATATAAAATACAAAATTATCATTTTAATACACATGTTTCTTCTTCAAAGATATTATACTATATATTGGTACATTTTGTT
Source organism: Nemophila menziesii (assembly GCA_029959085.1). NCBI lineage: Eukaryota > Viridiplantae > Streptophyta > Magnoliopsida > Boraginales > Hydrophyllaceae > Nemophila > Nemophila menziesii. Next base: position 6,712 of record JARWIR010000261.1, on the reverse strand, counting down.
GGTGACTCAAGCAAGACCAATCGAATACAAATAAAGATTGGTGAGCTGAGCTCCCGACTGAAAAAAGAATGGTGAGCTAGTTAGGCTAATCACGAAACGTTATTCATAAGGGTATTTAAATTATAAGTAAATTTTATCTCTTTCTTTCTTCTTTTAATATTAAAGGTTTGTGTGGATTGAAGGTTTTGGAAGAAAACAAACAAATAAAGAAACCTTTTTCAAATTTTCTTATTGCTTGTATTAAATAATTAAAAAAAAGTAATTAAAACAATTATAATAATCACCTATAAACTTTATTTTATAACCATTTCAAATCAAAGTTAAATGAAAAAAAAAAGTGATAGAAAATTTGAAAACATAAATAACACTAATTTTTTTTTAATTTTTAAAGTGTGGATGGAGGCTCATCTTCGCTCCAAGGCTAGATTCGCGGGTCTCGAGTGGCCGTATATATTCGCGGCTGCAATTCAATTTCATGATTTTCAATGATTCTGATTATATTTCCCATGCTCTAGAACTTATGAAACAAATTGTTTCCCTTGCTAGCAATTTTACTTTAGCATGGGGAAAATGTGGGGATGGGGGACTAGTTAAATTAGCAAAGAATGTTATGATTAGGTGGGTAAAACCGATTAACGGTCTTAAACTAAATATTGATGGCAGCTTTTCCCAAACAAGAGGGGTTGCAGGTATCGGCGGAATCGTAAGGGACATATATGGCTCGTGCATTGCGGGTTTTGTGGGTCCTTGTTTAGTTGTTTCTCCACTTGTTTCGGAGTTACTTGCGCTTCACTTTAGCTTGAAATGGGCCACCAACAGAGGGTACACAACTTTATGTGTTGAAACAGATTCGGAGGAGCTCCACGCGCTAGTGAAGGGCGGTGGGAGCTCAACTCACTATGAGATGGACTCGGAGAAGTTCTATGCGCTAGTGAAGGGCGGTAGGAACTTAAGTAGTCGTAATGTTTCAATACTTAAAGAATGCTGCTTATTATTGAGAGACTTTCCCCGGATTGAAGTTAACCGTGTATTTAGAGAAGCGAATTTTGTGCAGATAGATTAGCGAAAGAAGGTGCAGGTATGACCTCTCATACATTGGAATTTATTGAGCCGCCTGAATATCTCTCGAGCTTCATTAGAAGGGACCGAAATGAACATGCAACTACTAGAGTTGTACTAGATTATTCATAAGAACTTTGGTTCTTCTTGTAACTTTTTAATTCTTAATGGCTTTTAATGCCTCTCTTGTATGCAAAAAAAAAAAAAAAGATTTTTATATATTATGTGAATGTAATTTATGATTTTTAAAATATGCAAGATTGATAATTTATTTTAAAATCTTAACTTTAATATCAATTAAACTTATATGGTTCTAAAAATTTATAAAATTGATCAAATTTTTTTAAAGTTTTAATTTTAATACCAATTATATATATAAATATGATGATAAAATACATTAAACTTGTTTCATTGTCTTCAAAAAGTATTCTAGATGTCATGCCACCTTCATATCTTGTCAATTAAAATATTTTTGTATAAAGGTCTTATACTATTTAGTGTTTGTTTAACATACAAAGGTTTAAAGTAATTTACAACGATCTTACATTGACATAATTAGTTAAATATTAATTTACAAATTATATAGATTTTGTTGATGCATTTTTTGAAAATTGAATTACTTGGGAAATGAATTGTTATTATCAAGTGGTTGGCAGTATAGTCGTGAAAGTTCAAAATGACAAGAATCGGATGCATTGTTTATAACTCTATTTGTATCCATATAAACCATGAAAAGATCAATTAATTCGAATGTTGTAGCACCAATAAGGAGTTTACTTTTACCATTCATGATGTATAGATTTTCATCAAAATAATAATTCAAGATACGAGAGATCACAAATCGTATATGACTTTTTGTTCAAATGAAGGTGTGAAAATTATATCCATCACTAGTTAAAGTCTCAGTTAAAGGTGTGAAAAAATTCTAAAAATTATATCTCATGAGCGCCTTTGTCAACAAGGATAAAAAAAATACGTTTATAAACTTTTTTTCTTTTATCTTATTATTTTCAATCCAAATAAAAAATATACAAAATCTCTTGTGAATTTTTTCACTGCACAAAAATTCCTAATCCAAACCAAAATTCACTTTAAGCGCATGCAAATGATCTGTTGCATTGTTGCTTATTTTATTAGCTTTTTCCTACTAAGTACAAAGATGGTAGAGTTTGTGAGATGGAGTGGAGGATCTTTTTGATATTTAATAAAGTTTCTTCCACTCCCTATTTTTGAGTTTGGTTAAATACATTTCTTCAACTTTCGTGTATAAGGATAGCCAACGAATGACCCCTGTTATATTCGATTGGTAATTCCAATGACATGCAAGCTTCTTATGGTAGATACTATGTGTTTATTAAGGTATATACTCCGTTTTCTACTGTCTTTTCAAATTGCAAACCCATGAAATCTTCTATTTGGCTTCCTTAAGGATTTTTATAAATTGTTGCATGTTTTATGATATTAACATCTTGTACTTGCGACACTTGGTGTTACTCTTTTGCTCCGCATGCAAGGTGAAAGTCTCCTCATCTTTTACATGCAATATACTTAATACTCTTTACTATATATAAGGGTTATGTTGTTTATTTTTGTTCCATGTCCATCTCAGTTTTCTTCAAATCATAGAGAAACACTTCCAATGGAAACAAAATATAAACACGCTATTCCACTAGCAAAAAGTCAAAAAAGATAACCTGGAAAAACTCTAAGTACTATCTTTATCAACAAAAACCTCGTCTATAAAAAAAACCAAACTGAATATACCTACATCACTAAAATCATAGCTGACCATATTTTACCTTTGTGTGCTTTTTGAAAAATTGTTCTTGATGCATGGGGAATTCGTTGCAGAATGCTCTTTAAAGAAATTGATGATAACATCTTCAAAATTGCACTTCATTAGGAGGAAGAAGCAGAAAGGCTATGGTTTTTAAGACCATGTCTTGCGCAATCTATGTACGTGCTCATTTGTAAATAAGAGAAGAATATTGAGTATAAATATCTTAACTCATATGCGTGAGTGAGAGTTTATTGTCTTGTTGGGATTCGGTGCTCTATTGATTCGATGGAATACTTGGTTATTTTATTGGGGAACTCTCAGAATTCGCTTTCCCAGTTACTAACGAAGAAGATCTAAACTTTATTTGCTACAAAGTCAAATTTAACACTAGAGACCCAATTATACTGGGGGATTTTTATTGAACAACTAGAAGGAACAGCTTGGGCTGCATTTTTTACAAAATCTTGGGTTAATTTTGCTATAATTGCGGACTTTTGGGTAACAATAAAAGTTCGCATTTGGTCGGCATGGTTTGCCCGAGTTGGAATGATGATGCCACAAGATATTGTAATTAGAGTAGAGAGACGACAATGAAGAGTGATGATAAAGTCCTTCATGTCATTCGTAAAAGGTATAAATGGGGAAAATCGATGAAGTGGTTAGGTTTTTTTCCCTTTAAAAGGTCTAAACGTGAACATAACAAATAACAAAAAACGGTGGGAAAAAGTAAACATGGCGGGAGTGAATCATCGAAAAAGAAGCAGAAAAATAGCGACTTAACGTTGTGGGTATGCATAAAAACCCTAATAATCCTATTGAGATTTCGAAAATCAAATTTCTAGGGTTGTTTATTATCTTTCAAGATGGAATGGGCGATATTGGAAAAAGTATTATTGTGAACAACCAAACTGTAATGGAGGTTCTGAATGCTTAGGTAATCGACATAGATGAGGGGTACAAAATTTTTACTACTGATTGAGAACATGGGTCATTCAATGGGTCAAAAAAGATGGAGGCAACAAGTCTTAGGGGGGTATCATGGTTTCGATTTGTCTAAAGGAAAATATACCGAGTTTAGAGATACCGACGTTGGCTTTAAGGGCATCATGATGGAAAATGTAAAAGCTTCACAGATCAACGATGAAATCAATGAAAACAATATTAACGAGAAAATTCAGAAGGAGAACAGTTGTGAAAAATATTTTTGATCGATCATAACAACGAGGAGTCTTTCAAACCTGAAGAGGAATCATCCAGTTATCAATCAGTACATCCTAGACAACATGAGAGACATGATATCGACTTTGATAAATAATGGTACACGAAATGAGAATTAGAGTTGCGAGACCAAGTCAATATTTTTCATGGGCAAGGAATCTCAAAAGAGTTTTTTTTAAGCTATATTGAGGATCATTTGAAACTTCACAAACTTAAAGACAAGGAGTTTAATTTTATAGGTCGAAGAATTAATGAAATGCAACTCTTCATGGATGACCGCAACACAAGATTTTGCGAGGTCAAAATTCAATATATGGTGAAATAATGAACGGCTCCAAGTAAGGATCTCGAGACGGAGCAGGGTAATCCTGATCAAACAAAACTCTACTATTGTAACTGAGCAGAATGCGAGTGACACTTGAGAGGTGATGTAGCAATGACAGCGACATTGAGGACGATGAGAGTAATTCAGGATATTCCCGTGAAGGAAAATATTGACCCTATTTCTCTGAAGGAGGACAACCAGTTCTCCAAAGCGGCCGCGGATGATGGATAATATTCTTGTTTGGAACTGCTAGGGAGCTAAGGCACCCATGACAAAAAAAATGTTTAAGTTCCTAGCTGCCAAGTTTGATCTTTATGTTGTTTGTTTTCTCGAGACTAAGATTATAATAAAAGATGTGAATTCGTATAGTCATTTAAAATATTTTAATAATTCTCATGTAGTTGACCCCGTAGGAAGACTGTCAAGGCCGGGGATATTCTACTAGCTTGGAAGGATAGTGTCAAGCTGAGAGTTATCAACTCAAATACTTCTTTTGTTTTCTGTAAAATTGATGACTCAAGTATCTCCTCGTGTTATATTGTATTTGTGTATACGCCTACTAATGAAATAGAGAGAGAGATGGAAAATATGGGAGAGTCTTACGTCATAGAGAACAAATATTACTGAACCAATTTTATTTATTTGTGATTTTAACAAGATTTCAAAGTCATTGAAAAAGTCAAGTAAAATCACTGCTAATATCAATATAATGTTAAGGTTCAACGAATTTATAAATAATAATGTCCTTATAGACCTTCCAACAAAATGATGCTTTTATACATGGCTGAATAAAAGATCGGGTGATGAAAACATCAATGAAAGACTTGGTAGGATTTGGCATCATACTCTTGGTGTAATTTTTTTCCAAATGCTTTGTTAAAAGTACCTCCGACAATGTTCAGATCACGCTCCACTTATTATCTAAAAGGTCATCTCTAAAATAAAAAAGCAAACAATATTTAATGTTTAAATGAAGGTGTTTTAAAAATAAACAATGCAGAGAGGTTGTCAAAAATTCAAGGGGCAATGGTCGTGGTATCAAATATATTCAAAACTTTGTTGCCAAAAAAGACGCTGCGTGTTTGGCACTCATAGGGTGGAATCAATTTTTTTTTGTTAATAACAGGAAAAAGATTAATGAATATCAAAATATTATTGAAATAATTCGAAATGATCATGTATATGTGCATAATCAAGAAATGGCGAAAAAGATCAAATTGGAATGAGAAGAATTGTCGATGTAGGAATAAGCGTTCTGGGCCGATAGGGCAAGAGATTAATGGATCAAAAAAAGGCAAAAAAAAAAAAATACAAGCAATTTTTTTGCATTAACCATTAGATGACGAAACCTTAATCACATATGTAGTATCAAAGATGGGAATGGAATATGGACAGATGATCCAAAATACATCAACAGCGTCATCCAGGCTTACTTTGTATACTATTTAGCAACGGAACTTCGGAAGAAGTTTGTAATGATGTGTCCAAGTATCTCAATAATGAATGCATCAAGTCACTTAGAAAATATGTTGGTATTTAGCTTACATTAAAAAGATCAAAAAATTAAAATCTTAATTTCATCAAGGATATACTTCTTACTAAAGTAGCCAGTTGGGTTGCCAAACTATTATTTGATGGTGGTAAAGAAGTTATAATCAAAGTGGTCGCATGGAAAAAGATTGCTATGATCTAAGGCAATTGGTGGAATAGGTTTTTGATATTTCTATAAAATGACTATTGCTCTTCTTGCCAATCAAGCATGGAGAATTCTGAACAATCTGAATTTCCTAGTTGCAAAACTTCTTAAAGGGTTTTATCCTCCAAATTCAAACATGTGGGACCCAAAATTGAAAAAATAAAAATCCTGAAGTTGGGCCAGCATTTTCAAAGGCCTTCAATTTCTAAAAAAATGTGTATTGTACAAATTGGAAATGGTCTTAAAATTGATATTTGGGAGAACTCTTGGATTGGTAAATTGATGATGCCAGATAAACCAGAAGGATGCAACCTAAGTACGATAGATGAACAATTTAACAATACTATATCTGGATGAATATATGCTCGGAAAGAGAATTCGTTGAGATTCTCAAGATCCCAATTCTGCAACTGGATAAAGAAGACAAAAATTATTCCGTCAGACACCAATAATGGAAGATTCTCAACCAAACTAGATATCACTTGCTTATAAAAAGTGAAATCGATAAGGAAGGTTAAATATCAGCTATGGGTGAAAAAAGTGATAACGACATCCGGAAAACTATCTCGAATTCAAATATACAAATAAAAATTAGGAATTTTATTCTAAAATCTGTAATGGTGCAATACCAATA